>JBBYHK010174700.1:20797-34316 GCA_038382065.1 Adansonia grandidieri | reverse complement strand
GGGTGCCTTAGTGTCGACGGTAAGCCTTAAGGATATTTTAATTGTTCTTAAAACCTAGTCTTAAGCTACCATCGAGTGTTTCTATGCTGAAGGTATACTTTAAGGATAGGTTCATTTTTTTTTTATCTTTTAGTCCTTGGATTCATATTAGTATTTCAGTGTCCAGACTGAGTCATATGTCCTTTATTTTTGTTTCAAATAAAATTCTCATGTCTTTGAATAATAAAAGCAATGTCTCAGAGTTAGACTGGTGTGTGAAATTCCTGCTACCCATATGTGATAGGGTTTTACAGATCATTCTAATGATGAGGTACCCTTTTCAAAATGGGAATCGGGAATTTTATACAAATAAAAACCTTTCACAATCTACCAGGTACTCTATTAGGATATGAAAAAAAAATTTTTAGAACCTTTTATGTCCCTTTGGTTCTCCATTGGGGTATAAAAGGGAATAATGAAAACTTTCGGGTCCTATTGGTTTTCCGATGGGGGTGCGTAAGACGTTTCAATTTGTTAAAAATGTAAAACCTCGATTTTCTCTCATGGAAATAATAAAATCTTATTTTAACAATACGGGAATTGTAATTAAAAGCTACATATTGAAGCCAAATAAAAATTAAAATTCAAGTTAACACGTAATTAATAAGGTACCAATTTTCGGGCATCAAGAGAGGGTCGATCCTTACTTGTGATTGTAACTGACTCCCAGACCCTTTTATATGATCTCTTGTATGATCGCGGGCCTTGGAGTTTGTATCCTAGGGTTTCGTAACCCTCGAAATACAAACTTCGATAAGTGGCCAATCTCACCTAACCCAAATAGATTGGTGGTGACTCCAAATAAATAGTCATTTCGTAATGACTATTTAAGATTAAGTCGAGTGAGTGATTCATCTCGACTACCCAATCCCTAAAAATAAAAAGATGTCAATAATGATATGGCCTATACAAATAAGAGAATATAAAATAATAATAGATTTAATAAATACAGAAGCGAAGGCCATTTTAGTCGGGCTTGGTTAAGATTTGTATCTTGACCACGTTGCGACACTGAGTTGTCGAGATGAATCACTCACTTAACTCTAAATAGTCATTACGAAATGACCATATTTTTTAGAGTTGCCACCAATCTATTTGTTAGGTGAGATTAGTCATCTATTGGAGTTCATGTTCTGAGGGTTGCGAAACCCATGAAAAAAACTATGAATCTGTGATAATACCAAAGATCACATAAAAAGGTTTGGGAGTCGATTACAATATTAAGGATTAACTTTCTAGTAATGCCTAGAAATTAGTACCTTATTAATCGAGTGTTAATTTAAATTTGATTTTTATTCGGTTTCAATATTCGATATGTAATTATAATTCTCACATGTCAAAATTTTTATAAAATAAATTTATTATTCAGTATATGAAAATAGAGTTTTAATATTTTTAGAAATCAAAATATCTTTGCACTTTTCTAGAGAACTAGAAGAATATGAAAGTTTTTATCATTCTCTTTCATACCCCATTGAATAACAAGTGGAATATGAAAGGTTTTTAAAAAATCAAAATATCTTTTGTACGTTGCTAGATAACCGAAGGAATGCAAAAGGTTTTATTTTTTCAAAATTTGAAAAACAATCCTGATTTTCAATTTGAAAAGGATACCTCATTAGTAAAATAATCTATAGAATCCCTCTCATATTCTGGAGAAATTCCATGCATTATTTTAACATCGGAGACATCACCTTGATTTGCAAAAATTCTAATTTTATTTAAGTAAAAATAATAAATAACTTAAGATTCAATTTAGAGGAAACGTACAAAACATGACTTTAGGGATCGAAATTTGGTCAATTTCACCAACCTCTCCCCTAAAGCACACCTTTGACGTAAAAGTATCCTGATGACTTTAAAAGATTCTATTCTAAAATAAATTAATGAAATGTCATTAAGGAGGACTTTTGACATGTAAGTATCTTGATATTCTAAAAGACTCTAAAACCTTATAGACAAATGAACATATTCCTACTGTACACTTTCAACGTAAAAGTATCCGGGTGATCACATAGAACTTGGTTCTGACGTAAATTACTAAAATGTCTCTAAGGTCTACCTTCGATATAAAAGTATCCTGGTAACCCTAAAAAACTCAATATCTCTATAAAAAGATGAAACATATCCCTATTATGTACCTTCGACATATAAGTATCCCGATGATTACAAAAGACTCGATTTTAAGGAAAATTACTAAAGTACCCTTATGGTGTATCTTTGACCTATAAGTATCCCAGTAACCTAGAGGGCTAGATGACATCATAAATAAGCGAAGCTATTCCTACTATACACCTTTGACATAAAAGTATTCTGGTGATCACACAGGACTTAGTTATAAAAAAATTACTAAAATACCCCTAAAGTATACCTTTGACGTATAAGTATCCTAGTAATCTAAAAGACTTGGAAATGATATGAAATGACATTTATACCTTCCATGAGCAATTTAAATATTAATATTTACGTAAAATGCAAAAATTGCTAATAGGCCCATAAACTTTTCAAAATTACATTTCATACCTTAATGAAAAACCAAAGAATATGAAAGTTTTAATAATTTTTACACCCCTTTGGAAGACCGGATGAATGCCAAAAACATTCTTAACATGTAAAAAATATCATATTAACTCTAAAATATAAGATTTTCTAAATAACCCCTAAAATTTTTAAATTTTACAGTTTAGTCCTTCTATGAAATAAACACATAATTAAACACAAAATTCATAACAAAAAATTATAGAAATTATGTCAAAACTCATAAGAAGTATTTGGTCAAGTACTTATGGCGTTGGAACAAAGATTTTGCAATTTTGCAAATAAGTCTTTAAAATTTCTAAAATTACAAAATGACCCTAAAATAGTTAAAAAAATGCTTAAAACATATTCAACTATATTTAGACTAACCATTAAAACACCTTTGAAGCTATCCACAAGTAATTGGCCAAGCCTATATGGCTTAAAAAAATTTTAACAATTTTTTGTGGTTTAGTCCCTAAATTTTCTATAATTACAAAACAACCAAAAAATCAAAACATCACAAAATAATCAAGGTCAAGTTCAGCTAAGCTTGGAATGAACCTTTCAAGGCCTTCAAAAATTTTGGAAAATTATTTTTAGGCCCCTAAAAATTCTAAACTTTATAAAATAGTCCTAAATATTAAGAAAAATCAAGAAATAAATTACATACAAGGTCATATATCATTCAACCAGCATTATATTTAAACCAAAAACAATATTTTTCATCACATATTTGCATAAATATCAACATATGTACATGTCATAATTTTCACCAAGCTAAAATATGCATAAGATCAATATAAATATCGAATAAATCAACATAAACCAAGATGAAAGTTATTAAGAAAAATAACACAAAAATTTATACATAAAAATAACAATATTTCTACTAAAAGGAAGAAAAATGAATGAAAGTAACAAAAATTAAAGATTTAGTAAAAGAATTTACCTTAAAAAAGCTTTAAAAAACAAAAATTTAGTTATTTTCTTGTATTTTTTCTTCCTCCAAGCTAAAGTCCTCAAATGATGGAAACCATCCGTTATTTATAGGGGACGGAGGTTGAACAAGGGCTGAAGAAAAAGCCCTTGGCCGAAATCATCCTAGAAAATCCTAATATTTTTCCTTTTTATTTTTATTTAATATTTGTTTTATTTATTATGATTTTTTAAATCTTGATTTGATTCGAATTAATTTTTTTCTCATTTTATGGATTGCATCATGCATGATGTCATCAAACTCTAGAGATATGAAAGAGAAAAAAAATAATTTGAACAAAAACAAATTATAAGGGCTAAATTGTAACAAATTAAAAAATCATGTATTCAAGGAATAAAATTTTATAGAACAAAGTTAATTAATAATTTAATCAAAATAAGGTTCTTTGACATGTTAAAAGAACAAAAATGGGCTCATTGGGCCTTTTAAAAAATAATGGGATTATCGGTCTCATTAGAAAGTTTTATAGGTTTTAAAGCCTATGAAATGGAAAAAAATAAAATGTGGCCAATTAAAAATAAATTAAAAAAATTTCCATACAAAATTCAAAAAGGAATTTTTGAAAGAAAAGGCAATTTAGAATTTCAAATTTGTAAAATTTTATGAGTAAAAACCCTTTTGAGAAAAAATTCTCATTTGAAAAAAATGCTAAACTAATAAAATAAATTAAATTTTCAAAAACTAATTTGATATGAATTTCATGAAAATATTTAAAGAATTTTAAAAATTATTAGCACAAAAAAATCTTTCTAAAAAAATTTACGGAGTAGAAAACTCTGTATCTTAGAAATGGGAAAAATTTTTAAAATATGTTCAAATTTTATGAAAATAAATTTTATCCAACACATTAATCAAAATATTTATTTATAAAAATGACAACAATGAAATTTGAAATTCAAAACAAATTTACTAGGAAAAATTTCACAAGTATGGCACTTGCAGTACAGTGAAAATTTCAAATTTAAGCATCAAAATTGACAACTTGATACTTCATGGTAAAAAATGCTAATAGAAAATTTTCCTTGAATATTTCTGATTTTCAAAGTGAGTATTGGCATGAATACTGCATGAGTATTAGTAAAAATATATAACGGTCAACTTCTCAAATTTTACTAAAAATTCTTGAAAAATTCGTAAAACATGGAAATTTGACCATGATAATGTTTGAAGAAATAGATTTCAAATTTCAATAGAATAAAATTAAAAGCTAATTGTTTGCCTTGAAATTTATCTTTTTTATCTGAGATTTATTCTTTATGACCCTTAAAACGGCACTAATTTTGTCACATGCACCTGCAGCCATTTAGATACGACTAAAGAGGTCTTGAAAACATCTAGTGCATCTAAAGGAAATCTACTTCCACTCAGACAAGTGCCTAATTTTCTATCTCTAATTTTTTTAGATTATTCGAGAAGAGGGCTAAGACAAAATTAAGTGTCTACAGCTACCCCTCTATGGTTATTGCTAAGAATCAGGAATAGGGCAAAAACTAAATAGACACAATTTTGCTCGAGCTATATAAGCTTTTCTAAAAAGTTTTTTTAATGTATATATATGTACATACATTAATTGGAGAAAGCATAGGAAAACTTTGTTGATCCTTCTGCTTAACCAAATAAAGTTGCCTAAATCCTACTTCACCTACCTTACAATAGGATCGCATGAAGAGGATATCCTTCAAAGCTTTCTTCACCTACCTTACATAGGATCGTGTGAAGAATTCTTCAAAGCCTTCTTCACCTACCTAATATAGGATCACGAGAAGAGGCGATTGATTTCTTTAAAGCCTCCTTCACTTACTTGACATAGGATCACGTGAAGAAGGCAACATTTCTCACCTACCTGACACAGGAACATGTGAGGAGGCTATTTTCTTTAAAGCCTTCTTTGCCTACTTGACATAGGATCAAGTGAAAAGGCAATAGATTTCTTCAAAGCCTTCTTCACCTACCTAATAATAGGATCTTGTGAAGAGGCAATAGAAAAATCTACTAAAGCTTTGAAAATTCTTTTAAATGCTTGAATATCACCATCGAAGCTTGCCAATTTTTGGAATGATAACTTTTACATGCTTTGAATATCTTTGAAAACTCTTATGGATGCTTTGAATATCACCATCGAAGCTTTGAAAATTCTTTTGAATGCTTTGAGTATCACCATAGAAGCTTCTTCAAAGCCTTCTTCACCTACCTGATAATAGGATCACATGAAAAAGCGATAGATTTCTTCAAAGCCTTCTTCACCTACCTGACAATAGGATCACGTGAAGAGGCGATAGATTTCTTCAAAGCCTTCTTCACTTTCCTGACAATAAGATTATGTGAAGAGGCTATAGAAATCTACCGAGGCTTTGAATCTTTTAAATGCTTCCAATATCACCATCGAAGCTTTAAAAATTATTTTAAATGCTTCAAAAACCACCATCAAAGCTTCTTTAAAGCCTTCTTCAAATCTTGTTTCAAGAATTTATTCCATTTTTCCTAAAAAGTCATCAAATATCAAATATTAAATTAATGTTCATCAATTCAAAGATATAACTTATGCAGTTGAATAAATATCTACTCTATGCATATCATAATTCATCAATATTCCAAGAGTTACAAAATGAGACAACCTTCTCATTCTAACCTAGGAGAGGATCAAGTTGATCAAAATCTATGAAACTTTCAAAATTTCAACCATGAATTTTCCAATATAAAGGATAATGGATATGCTTTCTTCATCATAATGTTAAAGCATTTTTGTGATTGATAGTAACCCTTTAAGACATCTTTGAATAAGATGAAGAAATAAATTTAGAGGCACAAATGTGGTAGCATTACTAAAATTTGATTTGAAACAATTGGTACAACAAGGTCTAGGTTCTATCAAGACTAAATTTAAATGGATGTTCTTTTCATAGACTCCTTGAAAGACAAATAGTTAATTTATAATATCTTTTTAATCTTCAAATACAATAGCTCGACAGTTGTTAAACTAATGTTAGTAAACACCAAATGTCAAGGAGTTATTAAAATAGTATATATCAATTCTCAAGGTTGGATACAAAAATTTTGAAAAGTATTTTGAAAGAAATCAATGTTTTGGCATTTGAATTCACTACTATCGTGAAATTTCCAATGGTTTAGGATCATTTTCAAATTAGCATAAAGGATTCTTTCCCATTGTAACTATTTTTATTGGTCTAAGAGTAATTCTAAAGCCTTTAAGCTTGTTTAAAACTTCTTTTTTTTTTTAGGTTTTCACTCTAGGATTTCATTCATTAATTCATTACCCCATCATATTCTTAAGGACTAAAAAATCATCTAAAAAGAAGAATTTGAAAAAAGCTTCCTGAGAATGGCCTTTCAGCTCAAATAGTTCTATTTGATCAAAATGGACTTTGTTAGGTACATAATGGAAGCCGTGGTCCAAGGTTTAAAAAGAAAGAATAAATAGGACCAAATCAAATGTTCAAAGGTAACTGAATTAAGGATCATTTCTTCTCAGAAGGGATTCAACTTAGCATTTCTTTCAAGATGAGCAAATCTTCATTTTATCTTTTTTGCTTTTAATTTTTCTTTAATTTTTTTTCTTTTAATCATATCTTTTCCATTCTTCATTCTGAAAGAACTTCAAATTTTCTTCACTCTTTACTTTGAATATTTGAACTTGAAATTTGAACTTTACTTGGTCTTCAAAATATGCCATATGACATTTGACCTATTTTTCTTATAAATTTATATTGGAATTTGCCCTTTTTAATATTGAAGCTTTGCTTCACTTACCTCTCATTATGGAGGGTGATCTTTGATTAGCATGTCAAGAAAAAAAATTAATTATCAGGCTTAAAGAGGACCGCAAAGGGATAATTCTCTATATTTGCGAAGGGTTAGAGAAAAAAGGCCATATTTTATTTTAAACAAAGCCATTTGAACTGGCAAGCATTTTACTAGGAAAAAAGGTTATTTTTTTCTAAAATCATTTTTATAACCTTAATAACATGTTGTTACACCCAATTTTTAATGACTTAATGAATACCCCTTAACATTTTCAGCTTTATAGTTGCCAATGAACGTTAGTTTTAGTGAACCTTTAAGAAAAAATCAAATTGGCAGGGAAAAGATCTCAAATCTTATATTTTATGTATGGGGCATTAGTTTGAAAAGTTTTTGTTTAATGGAAAAAGAGATTCTTGGCTTATGCTTACTCTCATTCTTTCTAAATCAAGGATTTGGAAGAATGTCAAGAAAGTCCTAGCAAAAGGTTATCCAAATGGGGGAAATCTTGAAATTACTATTATTATTTTAACACAAGTCAAACTATCAATATTTGAATCTTTTAAGAGCATTACCTATTTGTTTAACCTTTAAGGAATCCATAGGAAAGAACATTTGGGTGTAAAAGGTCTATGGTAGTGAAAGGTCTATAGTTGAATGTTTGAGACAATCATACGTGTGAAAGTAAAAAACCTTTTTCAAGGAGTTTAACCTATTAGTGATCATCTACCAAAGCAAACAATTTTCTAAATGTTCTCACTAGCCTAGATACTGGAAATAAAATTCATGGTTGATAATAGTATGCATACTATTTACAAACCAAATTCATTTCAAAACTCATAGTTTCAAAAATATATATACAAAATTTTAAAATTAAGATACAAATTTCCCTGATTGGCATACCACCATAAGGTGGATGATGCTTGGACCAATCATCTTTGCTAAGTGTCCATCAACTTTTCAAATTTTGCTGAATCGACATCCTTAAAGGCATTTTTTTATAGGTATATTCTGCCATCAAAGACTTTTCCTCGAATATCACAATCGAAGACTTAGAAAACTCTTAAATGCTTTGAATATCACGATAAAAAATATCACCACTAAAGACTTTGAAAACATTTTTTTAATGCTTCCAATATCACTATTAAAGTTTTGAAAACATTTTTGGATGCTTTGAATATCAATATTGAAGCTTTGAAAACATTTTTGGATGTTTCAAATATCACAATCAAGCTTTGAAAACTTTTTTGGAGTAAAAACTTCAGAATGCTTTGAATATCACCACCACAGCTTTGAAAACATTTTTCTCTCTTTTATTTCTCAACCTCTAAACGATACTATTGCATCACCCCAATATGAATTTTTAGGTTTGTACACTTTTTTTGAACTTTTATACAGAACTGTGATCTTCTTCCATCTCTTTTTAAACTTTAATTTTATGATAGGTTTGGTCTTTCCAGTCTTATATTAGTGAAGATGCTTTTTATTTCCACTATTTTGATTTTTGATTTTGCGACGCTTTCGCTGACCACTAGCATAAGCATTAGTTGTTCAATGAAAGAGGTGGATACAACTTTCATCTTTATTTGCAGCTATTGATGTTG
The DNA here is from genome assembly GCA_038382065.1 of Adansonia grandidieri. Lineage (NCBI taxonomy): Eukaryota > Viridiplantae > Streptophyta > Magnoliopsida > Malvales > Malvaceae > Adansonia > Adansonia grandidieri. Next base: position 25,397 of record JBBYHK010174700.1, on the reverse strand, counting down.
CTGGTTGATGAAAGGTCAGGGATGAGGACACTGTTCAAATGAATTTCCTTGTTTTCTCAAGTTCCTATGGTTCTAGCCTCCATCAGCCATGATAGAATTACTTTCTCATCCCACATATGCTATATGTTGCCCCTCTGTCAGTAAGAATATGTATTATGGGACTAGCTCTTAAAGACTAAGTACTTTGAGGTAATTGCTTTTTAGTTTGCACTCCTTGAATCTCTGGTAGAAGTGTTAGACTTATTTTAACTCATCACTTCGAGTAATGCCTCCTTTTATATCTTGTGATTCCGTATTGTTTAACCTTAGTTTGCAAAAATAGCTTAAATTAGTTTGCAAAAATATGTATATGTCTTGTTAACATCAATCTTTATTATTATCGTTATATGATTATCATGGAATGAAAAATTGAAATATGCATTGATAAATGAATAAATGAACAAATGCATGCATGAATAAATGTGTAAGATAATAAATATTAAATGGTATGAATTAGAGGCTAAGCAATTAGTTAAATATCTAGCTTGGAAATTATTGAAGAATTCAAATCATAACTTAATACATTATTTCATGAACCAAAATTTTTCTATTTATCCTTTATACAAAACCATATCTTCCTAAATCCTAATCATTTTTTGTTTTTTAAAACTCTATATTTACAAAAACAAGCAAGTCTCCTAAAAAGTTACATCCATAACTATTTCATTGCTCCTTGGTATTCTAGTACTTCACATAACATGATAGGAATTTAACAGCCTCATTTGACTTTGGTTTAATCTGTACTACATCGATTTTGAGTAAATCTTGAACTTTTCCATTGAATTCATCGCATTTTTCTATAGAATGCCCCCTTAATCCCACATGGAATCCATAATGTACATTTATATCATAACATTTGGGATCAAAAGGTTCAAGGGGAGGCTTGTATACAAGAATAATGAGTTGATCCTCAGCCAAATTAAAGCACAATTCTTTATAAGTAAATAAAAGGGAATCAAGTTTACTCCCTATTAATCCTCTCTTAGTACGAACTTTGAAAGATGATGGAATAGCACCAGGAAAATCAAAAGGATTGGAAAATAAGCCAATCTGGGTAGATGCAAAATTAGGTGTCTTCCCTTCGCTCATATCTAATAGGACACTCGATCCAACCTTAAGTCTTCAAATGTTAATTTGAAAATTTGTTCTTTTACCTCTTGGCTCTTATGCCCTATTTCTTTGACTACTTCTTCTAATTTCTCAACCCTATTTATCAGTCCATCAAGCTTATTTTTCATTGTTCGAATTTCATTTCCAGACACTCCTTCAATGATTCCAATGTGCTGATCCTTAGCTCTAACTGATCATCCATGCCTTGATCCTTAAAATACAATAAATGGAACAATTTTAGTATATTGTGGAAATTATGAATGCATAAGTGTATAAACAAATAAAAATGTGAAACTTACAATGTAAAAAGAAATACACAAATGAATTTACAAGTCTTCACAGAATATGGATATCATAACAAATTAACAAGGGAAATAAATGAAAGTAAAATTTATCATAATAATACAACATATACTTAGTGAAATCAAATTAAAAAATAAAAGGTTAGAAGTGTTCCCCTATGTGTACCCAATTTGGTACCCTCTGGAATTGGGTATGGCTCTAGCTAGTTAAGGCCCTTACAGTTCATTACATGAAGTTTAAGTTAAATATCTAAATAGGTTCTTGAATTACTTCTTGAGTTCATGAAGAACTAATGAGGTACTGTAGTCCTTACCCATCGTGGGTTTATGTCAGAAAGGGTTTTATTAGAGTTAAAGTATTTTCCATGCTCGTAATGAGGCTAAATCCTCGAGTAAGTATAGGAATTTACACCTAGTAGGCTTTTCATTGGCGTAACCAGGCTATCACCTCAAAAGGCAAAGCTACTTGGCCTCATCTTAAAACATTAGGTACCTAGGCCCCCTCTATATACCAGGAGGAAAATCTAATGCATATGCAAGTGCACGGTGTGAACAACTTACCTTTTATGACTTAACACTTCCAAAACAAAAAAAAAAAAAACTTATCCTAAATGCCCTATAAAAATAACGCTACAAAGGAAACAAAAGTGTTAGTGAAAAATTTGAGCAATATAAATCAAAATTTCCTTTTAAATAAAAAATATAATAATTTTTTTTGAAAATACAAGGAATTATAGTTAAATACTGATTGAAACAAAATTAATCAAAATTTAGTTAACATGTAATTAATTTTAGGCCTGACTCTTTAACTTGTCACTAGTGGAGCCGCCAAGCTATCGCAACAAGGCGTGGATGCGAATCCGGACCAGCCCAACTTAAAATGCTAGATGTATCCCTTGTTTCTATATATATATATATTCTATTTTTAAGGGCCATATTCTTTTGTAACTATTTATTTTTTATGTCTAGGGACTATGTCGAGATGGATCATTAATTTAACTAAACTCTAAATAATCGTTATGAAACGACCATTTATTTGGAGTCGCTACCAATCTATTTGCTAGGTGAGATTATTCACCTATCAGAGTTCATGTTTTGAGGGTTACGAAACCCATTAAAACAAACTCTGAAGTCTGTGATTATACTAGAGATGACAAAAAAGGTTCAAAATTGGCTACGATCACAAATAAGGATAACCTTCTTGTGATGTCCAAAAATTGGTGCCTTATTAATCATGTGTTAATTTAAATTTGATTTTAATTTGGATTGAATATTTGATGTCAAAAATTTCATAAAATAAATGTATTATGTTGCAAAAGAAAATTAGATTTTTAATATTTTTAAAAATCAAAATATCTTTCACTCCATTCTAGAGAACTAGAAGAACATGAAAGTTTTTATCATTCTCCTTCATACCCCACTGAAGAATTGGTAGAATATGAAAGGTTTAAGAATCAAACTATCTTTTATAACCTGCTAGATGATCGAAGGAATACAAATAGTTTTATTTTTCCAAAGTTTGAAAAAATCCTAATTTTCATTTTGAAAAGGATATCTCATTACTAAAATAATCTGTAAAATCCTTTTTATATTTTGGCAAAAATTTCACGTAGTATTTTAACATCTGAGACATTGCCTTGATTTAAAAAATTTCTTTTTTATTTAAGTAATAATAATAAATAACTTAAGACTCAATTGAGACAAAACGTACTAAACACGACTCTAAAGATCCAATTATAGTTGATTTGACCTATATGTCCCCTAAAATACTCATTTGACATAAAAGTATCCTAGTGACCTTAAAGGACTCAGTTCTAAAATAAATTAATAAAATGTCACTAAGGAGTACCTTCGACATATAAGAATTCCAGTACCCTAAAAGATTCTATAACCTTATAGAAAAATGAACCTATTTTTACTTTACAATTTCAATGTAAAAGTATCTTGGTGATCACAAAGGACTTGGTTCTAATGTAAAATATTCAAATGCACCAAGGTCTACTTTCTACATAGAAGTATCCGAGTAACCCTAAAAGACTCAATACCCCTATAAAAAGATAAACCTATCCCTATTATATACCTTCGACATATAAGTATCCTAGTGATCATAAAGGACTTGATTCTAAGGAAAACTACCAAAATACCCTTAGGGTGTATCTTCGACCTATAAGTATCTCAGTAGCCTAGTGGGCTAGATGACATTGTAAATAAATGAACCTATTCCTACTATACACCTTCGACATAGAAGTATCTAGATGATCACATAAGACTTTGTTCTAAAAAATTAAAAAAATACCCCTAACCTATAAGTATCCCAGTCATCTAAAGGATTAAAAAATGATATGAAATGACATTTATACCTTCCATGAGTAATTTAAATATTAAGATTTACATAAAATGCAAAAAATTGCTAATAGGCCCTTAAACTTTTCAAAATTGCATATCATACCCTAACGAAAAACCAAAAGAATACGAAAAGTTTTAATTTTTTCTACACCCTTCTGGAAGACAGGCAGAATGCCGAAAATATTCTAAAAACGTCAAAAATATCATACTAACTCTGAAATATAAGATTTCGTAAACAACCTCTAAAATTTTCTAATTTTCTAATTTAGTCCCTGTATGAAATAAACACATAATTAACACAAAATTCATCATAAAAAAATTATAGAAATTATGTCAAAAATCATAAGAAGTATTTGGCCAAGTACCTATGGCCTTAGAACAAAAATTTTACAATTTTACAAATAACCTAAACTTTTAAAATTACAAAATGACTCCAAAATAGGAAAAATTGTATAAAGCACATTCAAATATATTAAACTAACCATGAAAACACCTTTAAAGGTGTCCAAAAGCAATCGGTCGAGCTTATATGGCCTAGAAAAACTTTTTACAGTTTAGTCCCTATTTTTTATATAATTACAAAATAACCTAAAAAATTAAAACATCACAAAATCATCAAGGTTAAATTCAACTAAGCTTGGAATGAACCTTTCAACGCCTTAAAAAATTTGGGAAAGTTATTTTTAGGCCCCTAAATTTTTCAAACCTTACAAAAGACTCCAAAATATCAAGAAAAATCAAGAAATAAAATAAATACAAGGTCATATATCATTCAACCAGCATTATATTTCAACATATATACA
>JBBYHK010174700.1:0-13454 GCA_038382065.1 Adansonia grandidieri | reverse complement strand
TATCCAGCCTATAAATTGTAAACACAGAATGTTGTTAACAATTAACATCGATAAGTATGCCAGCTATGTTTTATAAATTTTTTTGTAATATGTTGGTAATTTAGTCTTTGTCAACTAATGCATGGTAAAAATAACCTTATGATGTAGGTTATATTGCAAAGGATTAGGTTAAGAACTGATGAGATAATGAAACGAAACCACAAGATTGCAAGCTTGCACAAAGATAATCTCCTAGATATGATGGCACTAGTGAAGCTGTCATCATCACATAAGAATAGTGCAATGGCAGATACTGCAAATAAAATGGAGTAGCCGAGGCAAAGAGAGGTGATCGGTGATATAGAAGCATCCCCATCACGTCAGTTTAGACCATACGAGACTGGTTGCAGTTCTGAAGTAAATATGCTGCTTGTCCTTTAAAAGTTAAAATATCAAAGGAGGTGTAATGGAGGATGAGGTGTTGGATATGGCAGAGGAAGAAATACATGGTGATCCTAATGTCAGCATGATTAGAAGTTCTCCACGTGTTCGTAGGGTTGTTCGGGCAGCTGCCAATCTTTGATCACCATATTTGCTTAGTTTGCCACTCGACTCATTAATGAAACTCAAAAAAGCTATGGTGGAGTATGCATGGGATGAAATTTTACCCATGTAGTGAGTTTAGCATACATATTGTACATTAGTCGTGCTTACATTTAAAAGCATTGTAACATGTGCATTACACTATGTTGGAGGGAATCACTCTACCAAATGCATGGCTAGGATCTATGTTATCATTAGCAAAATCCTATTGGGTCAGCAATATGGTATGTTAAACTTGTCTTTTGTACATATGGCATTACGTGAATTTGTATATTTTCATGATGAACATATGTTTATCTACATATATTTCAGGTAGTGGAGATGTTTGTACGCGTGATTAATGCAGAGAAAGTCTATGCAAGCAAGAAATCAAAGCTGTGTAGGGTTGTTCTGACCTCCTATTTGGTAGTATAATTTTCGCCTTGTGATGACAATCTTATATCAGAATACACAAGTTTCATTAAATGTTTGTTGTTGTAGTTAGCAAATGTTAATATGCAATGACGTTATCATGTAAGGTTCCATTTTGCACTATAATCCTAGAGGAAAGATAAGCCAACATGATATCATGACTCATTTTGGTAATTTTATAATGGTTGAATTGTATAACACTAAAATAACTGGAGCTCAACTGGTATGTTATAATTATGCATGTAAGGCTAATTAAGTTGTTTGTATATGTAAATAACTATGATTTATTCTTAATGCTTTATATAATGGCTAGATATGTTTGCCGTTATGTGCAAACAATCATTAGGTTGCATATTGCGTTAATACGATCTTTTCTGAGATTGAAGTTGTTGATTCCAGAAGATCAGGACTAAGGGGGATCACTTTCGATTCCCTAGACAAATGTTCAATGTCTAAGAAAACATAATGTATAGTAACCTCATCTGAGGTGATAAGTTTAGGATAAAGTTGATGGTAATACTAATGTGATATATGTTCCCACTTGCAGCAGAAGTATTTACCTACTTTGCTGTATGAGTGGAAACATCCAACTGCAGATGTTGTTCAGTAGTACAAAGAGAGATATGCTAAATTGGAGTGGCAGTCAGGCGACGAGTAAATCTTTAATCGCTTATCAAAATATTAGTTTGGGTCGATTTGTTTATGGTTCTGTGTTTATAGTAGGTTTAGACTTAACTTGTTTCTGCATTGTATTATGATTCTGATGACTGTAGCATATTCTTAATTAAGCATTTACAAGGTTGGAATGGCTGAGTCACTCCACTATTAAATCGAGTAAGTGTGCAGTGCATAAGATTTGCTCTTTACTTCTAGTGGTAACTGTTATTTGTGTGATAACGAATGCGTTAGCTTATGTAAAAGCTGATGTCAAGAAGTACAGACTGAAACTCTTGATGCAATTAATGTTGGACCTAAGGAATACAGAAAATTATAGAGTACTAAGCATGTTGGCCACTGTTTAAGGCGTATAAAGTGTACATAGGATTGACATGAACAATTCAAAATTGGGGCAGGATTTGTAAGTGTCTTAGGTCACCAAAAGTATAGTTTAAATTCTTTGAATGATGTACAGGAATGTTGCAGGAATTATATTATATTTTATTATATTATATTATATCAATCCTCTTTCAATTTTTGTAATTATCCACTTATGCTTGTATATGTCCCTGATATTAATCCATTTATACCAGTAGATAAATATACTAGCTATTATCCATACTATCTACATGGCTCTGTTAAAACTCATTTGTACATTTGATGTGAGAATTTGTTTGTATATAGGGTATGACCTAATTTTCTTGACATCTTTCTTTACCAGTTAAGTGATGGTTGTCTTATGAGAAAATAGCTCTACTAATTTGGCATGATAGTGGTTGTCATATGTACATTCACTTATATTCATTCTAGTTTTATTTACTAACTATACGAACATTTCACCATAAGTACAATTTGGCTTGTTGTTCCAGTAAATCTAATGTGTATACTGTGCTATTCTTATATAAACATTTAGGAATTTTGAAATGTGAATTCAGTTATTACCATATGAGGATTCAGTTACTATGCAAAATATCTTTTATAACTTGTACAACTGATAAAAATTTACGATCATATGTATATTTATATATAATTAAACTAAAAACTTTGAAAATACAAAGGTCTTTTCAAAATATTAATCAACCATATGATGGATGTTTGACATGATATGGCATTTTCCAGAAGAAAGTTATGGGGTAATGGTTTGACGTGTTTGTAACCAATCTGATAACGAATTTATATTCAGTATAATCTCTACATTCTTCATTCTGCAGTGATCACAACCACATCAGTTCATAAAAACTGATATTAAGCCTATGAAATGGAGATTTATTTTTTATCCATAAATTTTCCCCATTAATTATCCATTTCTAACGTGTGTTAGTAGTGAAAGGTATGAAAGTAACTGTTAGTAACCCCCCAACTATCCATGTCCTCAACCTTAATATATATAGCAGTATTGGAGTCCTAAGTCAAATCATATCCATTTTATCTCTCCTTTTTTTTTGTGTTCACAATAACTACTGATAACTATCTGTGTGTAGTCTTTGGTTGCAACCCAATGGAAATCATCTCAATTGCCTTTTAAGAACTTTTGCAGAAGGTTGCTGATGCATGTGGATATGGTACTCCAATTTATCGGGTTGTATGCAATACGAAGAATGAATACAGGGCAGTTATTCATATTATGCCACTACATGAGTCAAAGAACTTGACCGATATTTTAGTGGAAAATGACTTTTAGGAAGATAAGAAAAGAGTAGAAACATCAGCCATTAAGAATGCGATTACTTATATGAAAGCATGTTTCAGCTTTGAGATCGATGACTACAACTATGACATGTTTGAACATTACAATAAATAGAAAATGATTGACACGGCATAACAATCCCTTACTAAAGAACTCCAATAGACCCATCAGTTGTATATGGATAAATATAATGCTGAGTTGGAGGCAAGAATCAACATGAAGCTTAAAGTGATGCAAAAACTTAAATCTGTGTTAGGTACGCTTAAATAGATTTAGGGTTTGGCATGCCAGGTTATACATATTTGATTGTTTATATCCAGGGTGGGGGTATATGTATTAAGTTTTCAGTATATTTGCATTTGTATTGTTCTCAGTCTTTGTACATGGCTATTCGCAGCATCCTTTATATTATTAGAGTAATATATAATGTTAACAAATTTAAGAACTGTGTACAAGTCAAAATGAATTCAACACTTCTTAAGCCATAAGTTTATGTGCAACTTGAAAACTTCGAATATGGAAACTTCATATCCATTCAAACAAAGGTCGTAAATAGGTGGAAAATATACAATTTAATAATTTATTATAATTGTGCGATATATTAAAAGTTCATTTTTATTGCTATAAACATTTCACTGTACAGGTATAACCACCGAAAACCATCAAGTAAGAATATAAGGAAGTGATCAGCTTAATGAGCTTAATAGAGCCAACAACTGAATGTTCGTATATTAATTACGGTGCAGTTCATCTTAAACACCTAATAACTCATGAGTAAAACTCCTAATCCTTGTGTCCTTCATTGATAAGGTCTTGACAAAATCGGTTGTGCCGTACGAAGTTTAAGACATTTTCTACTTGTGCCAATCCAAATATACTCTAAGCGATCCCCCAGTGGTTGCGCATGTGGAAGTCATTATGTTAGTACAACATGATCTATTTATGTAAATGACATGTAATAATCGAATGTACAGTAACTATTTATCTATAATCAATTTACAACTCACCCAATGAAGCATCATGCTCATCCTCAAATTTGTATGCATAAAGGAATATTGCATTATGTGTCTACATAACATTGGAAACGTCAAAATCATCCAATCACGCAAATAGAATCAATGGGAATGGGAAAATAATTGTTGAGTTAATTCCTACGCATATCTCATGATCATCTATTCACAATATGACTTATAGGATTTAGCAACGATTTATAAGGAGTGTCATCCAACAACAATGTGTTCGACTCATCATAAACCTTTTCCCTAAGGCTACCGTATCTGTCCTACAGATTCCATAGATCCTTAACTAAAAACAACTTCACAAGGTTGTCCACTATGCTATATTTTGTTTTTGTACAGTGGTACACATCCTAGAAAATAAGAAATCAATTTGTTAGATTCAAGATTACTTGATCACCATACTTTTCACATAATTGGATCGAAGATTACTTGATCACCTAGCAAATACATCAAATACCTTCCAAGTTTTTCCTACTTAACATATAATATAATGATTTAGTGTCTTAACTACAAATAAAGAGATTTAATGCAAATCTTACTTGCTTCTGGATGACCAAACCCTAACTGTAAAGGTATCAAAGTAGAACCATATGAAATCCTCACAGAACGGTCTCTGTGAAACTGAGGAATCATGTAATTTCACCATAACAAGTGTAAGATGGATATGAAGTTAACAGCTAACTGTATGGCATTTTGTTAATGACGACTACTATGATAGGTGAACATGGTATTGAAAGGTTTGCCTTACATGTGCAGGAGCAAATTTTTTGCCCTTTGAAATCCGGTGGACACTTTGAGGAGTGCACTATATTTGCCACTACATGTTAACATCAAGGAGAATGAGTTTCTTGGTATTTCGCTCCAGCTATCAAATATTATAATTAAGTCCCTATCATTCATAGTAAATAAAGATCATTACTTGGTCTATATATGGTAATACAGTCTACTGTAATCCATATGTGAACTACGTAAAGGCAAAGATAACAGAAAAACAACATCATTTAAGATCATTACTTTTAAACTGCCATATATGAAAAAAGGGAACTTCTACATACCTGATCATCCCATGAATGCCCTTCCTCAGCAATGGCAATGATGTCTTTGTTCGTAGTCACTCCTGAAAAAGTAAATCTGGTAAATAAGTTAGGCACAACCTTATCTCCGGCAAAGTTAAGGAGATAACCAATAACCAATTTGTCTGCCTATGCTCCCCATATTTGATCTCGTTAATGCCATGTGTTTCTTCATTTTATCCATTTTTTTCCTTAGTGTCTCTATGATTTTCCAGACCATGCTAGTGGTTGGACAGTCTTTACTTCTGGGAAGTAGGTTTGAAACGTCCATCGTTGAAGGTCCAGGATAATCTGACCTTTTCTTATGCTTTCCTTTTGCCACATTCGATCTATTCCCTTCATCCAAGGCAAAGCTAGACTTATTTAGGCTTGCCTGCCCTATTGCATGTCTTAAAGACTGAAGTTCCTATTTCATTGGTGCAACAAACTCCACAATATAGTAACTTAGATGTAAGGGATGCATATGGAAGGATTGTCCTATTATTGTGGTGAGCAACCCTGATTTTTGAAGGAATTATGAAATATAATCTTAGATTTCTACCCCTCATCAAGCAAGACATAAGCCATATGTCTTCATGACTCATCATGGCAAATTTCCCTCCTTTGGGGACCAATATGTGAACTACTATCAAATCAACAGTCTTTCATGTATATTCAGGCTATTAGCATTAGTCTTAATACATTGTAAAGAGTAGTCCTTAAAGATGACCTTAGCATGATCTAATATGCTCCCACTTATATACGATTCACACTGACTATAGGGCGTAAAATCCAAACCAAATGCCTCATAGAAACTTCTTGGACTGACCAGTATTTGCTTCCCTTCAACATATGTGCAGAATATACTGACATATAAAATTTCAATAAGGTTGTCAAAATGTTCTTCTACAGTATCATTTCTTCGTATGTCAATGTTATTGTAAAATAATCAGACTAATCTCTCATAGTACTAAATCGATGGTGCCTGTAAATTTCTTAACCAATAGAGTTTTAATTTATCGAAGTATGGAAAATTGATCTATTGCAAAAACCTTACATTAATATGTCTCCCTTTTATCACCTTTTTTTTTATCCAAAACGATCACTGAAGTGGCGTTTTTACTCCAGAAAGTTAAAGTCATTTATGGATTTCCAAGTGAAGCTTGTGTAAGGGGGTCAATTCCACTATCTTGTACTGCTAGGTCAACTATCTGGTTCTGTTTCGATTAAGAAGCCCTCTTCCAACTATAACTCTTCGGTGCCATGTCTGAATTAGAGACTGTCTAACATTTCCATTCCTGGTGGGTTTCATTAAAATGCAATGATCACTGTAACATAAGGGATTTGTGTTTGAGGGGTTTTGAGGAGCCGGTCCTTCAGTTCTAATTTTGTAAAAGGTGTCAATTCAAGCAAAAAGAGGGAGCCAGTTTTTAACCTCATAGAGCGGGTTTCTTCTTAAGTGGGAATAGGGTGTTAAGTTAATGAGTCTGTTGCCATCCTATGTGGGAGCCAGTTCCTAAAGGTCTTGTGTGAGAAAGTTTAAGAGGAAGTTGGTTCATAGAGAACTATACATCTAACATACAATAGCTTTTAAAACATTTTTTAATTTTGATAATGCATTTAGATATCAGATCTTATTATCACATTTTAGGTTTATAGTCAAATCCACCCTAAAACTCGTTAATGAAAAATATCTATAATTGTTAATAATTATTAAAATGGATATCCTAATCATAGTTACAATGGAACGAGTCACAGAAAACTATGGTTAGAGCCCATTCATTTGGGGTCTGCCTAGTTGGACTACCATGATGTTTATGCCCCCCATTCAGTTTACCATATTGTCTTCTGCTATAAATATCCACTGCCCATGTATATGCCTATTTGCTTTGCTTACTTAGAAAGCTTCCTTCCAAATAAAGAATGCACTATTCCTTTCATCCCAAGTCTATCCATACAACTAGGTGTGGAAAGGGTTTAACTCTTTTCTCTATAATGTCCTCCAGGAATTACTCTCTTCCTACCTAACATTTAACCTACATCAGCTACTTCCTCTTTCAGAGTGCCTAATCATAACTTCCCCGATTTAGTGTCTATGAAATGTGTACAATCTGAAGCCCTCTTTATAATTATTTGCATGCGTCATATCCTTAAAATAGAATGTGGTCATTCCTATTCATGGAATTTGTCATGTATTTCCTGCTTCTTAATACCCAAAAAGTCAAAGTTGCATGCGTACAAATTTGAGGATTTCATACTCAAATATCTGATTATGTGTTAATGTATGTAATGTAGAAAGAGTCCCTTTAAAGTGATGTTGCATTTAATGCATAATAGACTGAACTTGCGATGACTTCATCCACTCTAAACAAATGAGTTTATTGTTATTGCCATATTAATGGCAAGATTATCATTACCGGTAACTCTATCGAATGTCATGATAAATCAACAGTTAGGGTGATGATCGATGAGACCTTAACTTTTTCAACATTATGCAGATAGATTAGGCATAAACTGTCAATGAACTTTGAGCATCATATTATCATATAAACATTGGACTTTAACCCAACGTTGCTCAACTCCAAACAAATGAATTTATTGTTATTGCCATATTAATGGCAAGATCGTCGTTATCGGCAACTCTATCGAATACCATGATGGATCAACACTTGGGGTGATGATCATTAAGACCTTAACTATCTCAAAATTATGCAGATAGATTGGGTATAAACTATTAGTGAACTTTAACCATCATATTATTAGATATACATTAGACTTTAACCCAACTTTGCTCATAGATTTAGTTAATGATGCTGGTTTGAAAGATTTGGTAGAGTTTAATGACAAGTTAAATTTGTGTATATTGGAACATGGCAATTCTAATCCGCGTAAAGAGGACAGGACATCCACTCAACCCATTAATATCATGTACCCAGGGTGAGTATGAAGATTTCTCCCATTATTTTTTAATTTCACCTTTATTGATCGTTAGCATAATGAGCTTATAGTTTTTATTGTACACGTGACATATGCAATGGTCCTGCAAATAATGAAGGCTTCCACGGAAACACTGTGACAGTGGATGCAACCAGTATAATTTCATTTGTTGATTGTGAAGGGGATTTTATCTCAGCTGTTGCAATAGATTCTACTGTTTCAATGAAAAATCGATTTGTCAGTGAAATCTGAAAAGATAAGATCATTTGCAGCAGCCAAACTTTCAAAAATGCACTTGCATTGAGTCTTATGCTTTATCAGTATAATGTGGTAAATGGATTTTCATATACCTTCAAGAAGAATAGCAAGTTATTCATAAGTGTCGATTGCAAGGCAAAGGGATGCCTTTAGCATTTAATAGCACATAGGATAAGAGCAACAAAATTTATAGTAGTGGATACCTTTATCAACACAACCAAAATGCTCAAGATATGATCTTAGGAAGGCCTCAAACAAAGTCCAAGTTTGCAGCTGCCATCATATCAGAGAAGTTGAATTTGCAGCCTGATACTACTCCACATCAAATTTGGACAGCATTTTAAGCCGATTGTGGAATTCGAATGACATATAAATAGGCCTGGTTATGTAAAAAGCATTCCATGAAGATGTTGCAAGGGAAGGCCTAGGACTCATATAGATTAGTACCATGGATGTGTGAATAGATTTAAGATACAAACCCTCAAAGCGTTGCCATGTGTACGTTTAATTTAAAACAACATTTTAAGCAATTGTTTATATCTATGGATGCAGCATTGTCGATTTTCTGAATGGCTGCAAAGGGTTGGTTTTTATTGATGGCTACCACTTGAGTGGTCCTTATAAAGGCACTTTATTATCAGCTAACTCCATTGATGCAAATAATTAGCTTTTCCCTTTGGCATTTGCAGTGGTCAACTCTGAGAGTTTGGAAGATTGGATGCAGTTCTTGAAGAACCTAAAGTCCAATGTTACGAGGCATGTATCTATTACCATAATATCCGATAGGCACCAAAATATCATTACAGCCATAGGTAAGATATACGGCATAACCTTCCATGCATACTGTTATCGACATATCAAGGAAAACTTCAGTTCTAAAGTTGAAAAAATGATGGTTGGTGGGAAAAATGTGAAAGAGTAGGCACTTCAGTTATTGGACATTGTGGTCTATGCAAGACTAGAATCGGATTACAACGTTGCAATAAATAATTTGGCCACATATAAAAAAGAGCTAGCTGAATGGGTGGTAAACAACCAACCTTGACATTGGATGATGTCCAAGTTCGAGCCTCATTATGGGGACCACATAACAACAAATGTCATGGAATCATTCAGTGCATGGTTAGTTTAAGAAATGAGGCATAACATAATTAGCCTCATAAATGAGCATAGGGAGAAGTTGGCCTTCAAACTTTATAAATCCAAATCCAAGGTCCAAAATTGGAAAAATGGAATAGGCTTGTTGTGGATCGAAATTATGTGTTAGAGGTAAATACTTCAACATCTCTCTTTACAGCGATTTCAAGGCTAACGTCAATCAAAGAGGCAAAGATGTGGTCATAGACTCGGCTTGCCGAGAATGCATCTACTTAGCTTGGAAAATGAGTGGATTGCCTTATGCTCATGCATGTGCCATAATAGATGCAAAACATGGAAACCTATATGCATTTGTCAAGGATCGTTATACATTAGATACACATGAGTGGATTTATCCTATGAGCATGGCTTCGATTGAAACTCATAACCCGCCATATATGCCTTCATCAGATAGGGATGCTTATCATATAACCTTGAAGCCACCTTTGACGAAAAGGCCACCAAGAAGGCCAAAAATGAAGCGAGTAGAATCTCAATTCACTAAGAAACGTCCTATACAATGTTCAAAATGTAGGCAAGCTAGCCACAATCATGCTTTATGTAGATCACTAATTCCATGTAATCTATAGAAAGTGTTATCGTTAGATGAAAAAGTTTTATACGTAGGCGAAAAAATACAGACCATGGGCTAGCGTCATTTTGGAATATTTTGTATTTTTTGGCACATTGGATACAATGTGAATGTGGTAGATATCAATATTGTCGTAACTAAAGTCATGCAGCCAGAGGTGTAGTTAGGAAGCTTATCATTGTTTTGGGCTATCATGTATATTTCTTGCACTCCATGTATATGCACTGTAAGAGGAATATACCTCTACATTGTTGTATAAGGTTATTGTATATTTTTGTATATTTTGGGCTGTCATGTATATTTCATGCTCTCCACGTCATATATATTTTTGTACGCATATGGAAGATTGTTGTATGTACAACTGAATATATTATATCTGGTTTGAAATGAATAGTTTTTGTCCACATCCAATGTTGTATTACATGATACGAAAAAACTTGATTATGTCAGTTGTAGGAATGATGTTCAACAACAATGTATTGAATGATATGGGCATTGTTTCTACTAAGGAAAATTATTCATCTTCATCTTCAACGGTCATTTTCCTATAACTAAATGGGCATGATTGAAGAATACAATCATAAGCAAGTACGTAGTCTTAAAGTAGTATTATACGTTTACTCAAAGCTTTACTATTCCTAGTTCCCTACATGCAGCTTTCTAATAATAGATAAGTTGTCCAATGAGTGTCAAAATATCTACTCTTCAACAAACTTATCCAGTACTGATTATACAAATGGTACAACAACTTGCATTATACAAAGAAAGCTACTGGAAATATAAACTAGCTGATAGACACAACGGTATCAAAATTCCAACAAATAGGGTTTCAGCAGACCTGGATGTTCACTTTCTTGGCCTGAATATCATACATCTTCTTGACAGTATCCTTTATCTTCTGCTTGACTGCATGAATGTCCTTCATATAACCAAATTGTGTTGTTGTCTTAAATCTTTATCATGGCTGACTTTGTTGTGAGGGGAAACTTAAGAATCTAATAATGATCAAGCATGTTCCTTGCTAGAGCACTGATACATGGATACTTGGGGTTCCTATCCTTCTTCACCGCCCTTCGCATATGCAATGTAACCTTCGTTCAGATCTTTTTGGTGTTCTTCTTAGAAGTTTCTCTAGCTTTCACTCTATTTTCCACTGCAAAAAAAATTCTAGCATCAGACCATAATGTACTAAGGATTACAAATAAATTTACATATTTTTTAATGTACGTGTGAGGATATAGGAATGGACGATTGCCTCCAGCTAAATGTACAACTCATTACAACTAAATAACAACTACTTAAAGCTAAATGTACAACCGATTATACCTAAATGTATTATTGCATTATGAAGAATGAACATGACCCTAAAATAGATCCTACACTCCACTTGCACCCATCAAGCACGTGAAAACATTTGAAAGCAATTGTACACATTCGTAGGACAACATACATGTCAATCACGCAAGGCACACAACAAGTTATGCAATTGGTGTACATTGCAAAAGACATGTACACCAAGCATGTGGTATGCACATTATGAAATGCACTTATGCGGTATAAACATCAAGACAATTCACTGCGTACGTATTTCTTGATGTCTGTTTGAGGATATCAAAATGTACGACAGACTCTAGCTAAATGTACAATTCATTATAACCAAATGTACAACAAATTACACCTAAATGTAAAACTGATTACACCTAAATGCACAACTGCATTTTGAAGAATGTACATGACCCTAAAACTGATCCTATGCTCCATCGTGCACCTGTTAAGCAAGTGAAAATGTTCGAGTATGTGTTCGTAGGACAACATTCATGACAATCATGCAAGGCACATAACAAGTAACTCAATTACTGTACATTGCAAAATACATGTACACCGAGTGCATGGATCCACATTATGAAATGCACTTACGCGATGGATTCGTGTAAGGAACTTTAAGAGAATTCAATGCGTATTTATTCTTTGATGCACGTGTGAGGATATCATAATGTACAATAGACTCTAGCTAAATATACAACTGATTATAACTAAATGTACAATTGATTACACTTAAATGTACAACTGATTATACCTAAATGTACAATTGCATTATGAAGAATGTACATGACCCTAAAACCAATCCTACATTCCATCGTGCACTCGTGAACCATGTGAAAATGTTCGAGAGCAATTGTGTGAGTTCGATGGACAATATTCTTGCTAATCATGCCAGGCACATAACAAGTTATGCAATTGCTATAGATTGCACAAGACATGTACATCAAATGTGTGGTATGCGCATTAAGAAATACACTTACATAGTGGATTCATGTAGCAAACATTAAGAGAATTCAATGCCTATGCATTCTTTAATGTACGTGTAAGGATATCGAAATGTACGACAGACTCTAGAGACATGTACAACTGATTATAACTAAATGTACAACTAATTACACCTAAATGTACAATTGATTATACCTAAATGTACAGCTGCATTCTGAAGAATGTACGTGACCCTAAAACCTATCCTACGTGCCATCGTGCACATAAAAAGCATGTGAAAATGTTTAAAAGAAATTGTGCACATTCATAGGACAACATTCATGATAATCACACAAGGAACACAACAAGTTATGCAATTGGTGTACATTGCACAAAACATGTACACCGAGTGCATGGTATGTGCATTACGAAATGCATTTACATGGTGTATTCATGTAGGAAATATTAAAAGAATTCAATGCATCTACATTCCTTGATGTTCGTGTGAGGATATCAGAATCTATGATAGGCTCCAACTAAATGTACAACTAATTATAACTAAATGTATAAAGGATTATACCTAAATGTACAACTGCAATCTGAATAATGTATAGGACACTAAAATTGAACCTATGCTCCACCGTGCACCCATGAAGTATGTAAAAATGTTCGAGAGCAATTGTATGTGTTCGTAGAATAACATACTGTCACAACGTACCTTGGGGTGGATTCTCACGGCTTTATGAGTGTGTATGACTTAAAATATTTTCCTGGCTTTGAAATGTCTTCTTGACTGAGACTTTTCTTTGGCAATGTGATGAGAATGAGAATGTATGGATTCTCGAGTTATGGTACAGTGAAATGGACCATAAGAC
>JBBYHK010174373.1:7758-34327 GCA_038382065.1 Adansonia grandidieri | reverse complement strand
AACCTGATGAGGGCATTCCAGAACCCTCTTTTCAATCATTTAAGTTCATCAATGCCACTTATGTTAAAAGGGGATTACCCATGATTAACCCTTATCTATCAAAAAGCATGCAAATAGGCTTGAAATTAACAATCGGCAAAGGTGCTAGAGTCAAAAAAAGGCTTGGAAGATGCCTCCATGAAGTTACTAAAGCTTTAAAGGTGACCTATCAAACTGACAAGAGAATAGTGGGGTTCAAACCCAATGCATAGCAAAAAAAGAAGAAAGCCCAGAAGAATTCGGAGAAAAGAATAGCATGTTAGTTGGGACAAGTCATAGGACATGAA
Organism: Adansonia grandidieri; assembly: GCA_038382065.1. Classification (NCBI taxonomy): domain Eukaryota; kingdom Viridiplantae; phylum Streptophyta; class Magnoliopsida; order Malvales; family Malvaceae; genus Adansonia; species Adansonia grandidieri. Next base: position 34,001 of record JBBYHK010174373.1, on the reverse strand, counting down.
CCTATGGCATTTTTGCCATTGCATAATAACTTTCATTCAGGTGAACGTATTAACACTAGCTTAAAAAACGTCATGCTTGTGTTAGGGAAAACTTTTGGGGATTTCTCTATCAATGTAATTGAAGAGCCATCAGCAATAGGTGGAGAGACCGACTTATGCCCTTCAGAGTTTATTCTAAGTGTCTGGACTGAGATAGAAATCCTTGTACTATTTAAAACTCTTTTAAAGTTATGCCATGAACTAAACCTACATGTTTTTGCCCAAGAGCATTGTAGGATCCTTTATATAGGCACCTTTTATTAAGTATTATCAATGAAAATCATGGAGCATTATGCATTTCATTCATTATGTCCATTTTCACCTTCCTCCGCATATATTTTTGCCTATATTGTTCTTTTTCATATTTTCAGGTATTCAGATGAAGATGACATGAATATCCGCATTGAGACTCAGGAAATTGACTTTAGGCAAGCGATCTGTACTGGTGAGGTTGAGTATGAAAAAGATTCTGAGGAGGACCCTGTACCCCTAGATCTGCTCAGACTAATTGAATAAGAAGAAGAAATAGATTTTATCTCATAAAAAACCCATCGAAACCTTGGGACAAGAAAAGATCGAAAGAAGGTCAAAATTGGAACCTTTATAAAACCATCAACCCAAAACCAATTAATAAGCCATCTCCAAGAGTTTCGAGATGTGTTTGCCTCATCTTACCAGGATCTGCCTAGGTTGAATATCGATATCATAGTCCATAAACTTCCCCTTAAACTTGAGTGTAAACCTATACATTAAAAGCTTAGGAGGATGAAACCTGAGATGTTACTAAAGATGAAAGAAGAAGTCAAGAAATAATTTGAAGCATGACTTCTCAAAGTCACCAAATGCCCTGACTAGGTGGCCAATATAATCTTAGTCCTCAAGAAGGATGGTAAGGTGTGAATGTGTGTGGATTATAGGGACTTGAACCAAGCTAGTCCAAAAGACAACTTTCTTTTGCCCCATATCGATACCCTAGTGGACAACACCATAAAAAATGCATTTTTTTCTTTCATGGATGGATTTTCAAGATACAAGCAAATCCAAATGGTGATCAAAGACATGGAAAAAACTGTCTTCGTGGTCATGTGAGGAACTTTTTACTACAAAATGATGCCTTTCGGGCTCAAAACACTGGACAACTTATCAGAGAGCAATAGTGATGTTGTTTGATGACCTTATGCACAAAGAGATCAAAGTTTATGTGGACGACATGATCGCCAAGTCACTTAGAGAGAATGAACATGTAGCAAATATCAGGTCATGTTAAACCCTGCCAAACACACATTTGGTGCCACATCCGACAAGTTATTGGCCTTCACTGTGAGTGAAAAAGGAATAAAAGTGGACCCCGACAAGGTTAGGGCCATTCAAAGCCTTTCACTACCTCAAACCCTAAAAAAAGTGAAAAGTTTTTTAGGAAGATTAAACTATATAGCCTGATTTATACTTTAATTAACTAACAACTGTGACCTGATCTTTCAACTAGTTTGTAAACAAAATCTTGAAGAATGGAACGAAGAATGTCAAAAAGCCTTCGATAAAGTAAAGCAGTACTTTTTAAGCCTTACAGTGTTTATGCTCCCAATCCCATGCAGACCTTTAATTTTATATTTATCAGTTTTTGATAGTTTGATGGGCTGTGTATTAGGCCGGCATGATGATTTGGGAATGAAATAATATGCTATCTACTATTTAAGTAAGAAGTTCATAGAATGTGAAAATAACTACTTGATAGTAGAAAAGCTATGTTGTGCTCTAGTCTAGACAGCTAAAAAGTTTAGACAATATATGTTATACCACACCACTTGGTTGATCACCAAACCAGATCCTATCAAATACCTCTATGAAGCCCCTGCATTGTCAAGGAGATTGGCTAGGTGGCAAGTCCTGCCTTCTGAATATGATATTGTATATGTGAATCAAAGGGCCATCAAGGGTAATGCAATCATAGATTTCTTGGCTAGTCGAGCAATGGATGATTATCAATCTTTAGACTTTCAATTCCCCAATGAGGACCTAATGTGCATATCTGAGGTGGGAGATGCAACTGATAGCTATTCACCTTGGAAAATGTTTTTCTATGGTGCTTCAAATGCATTGGGGCATGGAATTATGGTAATTTTAATCTCACTTGAGGGAAGCCATTATCCTTTTGCTGCAAGATTGAGCTTTGACTGCACAACAATATAGCTAATATGAGGCTTGCATCATGGGACTCCAAGCCACCATCCAAAGAGGCATTAGAACCTTATGAGTGTTTGGAGACTTAGCCCTTGTTATTTACCAATTGAAAGGGGAATGGCAAACACATGACACTAAACTACTTATCATTAAAGTTTAATCTCAAAACTGGGAAAAGAATTTGATGATGTTAGGTTCTGGTATTTACCTTGAGAAGATAATCAAATTGCTGATGCCTTAGCCACCTTATCATCCATGTTTAAGGTCAATCAAGAGTTGGACATTGCCCCTACTCAGATGAGCATTCATTCAACATCGGTATATTACCAAAATATCAAGGAAGAAAAAGATAGTTCACCTTAGTATCATGATATCCTCTAGTATATCAAAAATTAGCAATACCTGGATCATGCCACCGAAAATGATAAAAGAACCATATAAAGAATGGCTGCAAACTTCATTTTGGATGGCTGAATGCTATACAAGAAAAGTTAGGACCAGGTATTACTCTGGTGCATGGATGCCTCAAAAGCAAAAAGAATCATTGAGAAAGTCCATGAGGGGGTCTATGGTATGCATGCTAATGGACACTAAACAACAAAACAAGTCATGCGATCAAGCTACTACTGGTTGACTCTAGAAAGGGATTGCATTAACTATGCTCGTAATTGCCACAAATGCCAAATCTATGTGGATAAGATTCATATCCCTCTGGTACCATTGCACATTATGACAGCCCGATGGCCATTTTCTATGTGAGGCAAGGACTTGATTGGACCAATCACCCTTAAGGCCTCTAATAGACATCATTTCATCCTAGTTGCTATCAACTGTTTCATCAAGTAGGTGGAAGCAACTTCTTATGCTAACATCACTAGAGCTATTATGTGCAAATTTGTGAAGTGAGACATCATCTGTCGGTATGGCCTCCCCGAGTAAATCATCGCAGATAATGAATGTAATCTAAAAAACAAAAAGATGCAAGCAATTTGCTCGTAATTCAAAATTCAGCATAGAAATTCCATCCCATATCATCCAAAAATGAATGGGGTGGTGGAAGCGGCCAATAAGAATATCAAGAAGATAATTGAAAAGATGGCTAAGATGTACAAGGATTGGCACGAAAAGTTACTGTTCGCATTACATGCTTACTGTATAGTAGTATAAACTTCTATGGGTGCTACATCGTTCTCCTTAGTCTATGGCATGGAATCTGTTCTACTCATCGAGATAGAAATTCCATCACTCAGAGCCCTGATGGAAGTAGAATTTGAAGAGGCTAAATGGATTAAAGATATATTTGAGCAACATAATGTCATCAAAGAGAAGAGAATCAAAGCCATCTATCGTGGGCAAATGCATTAAAGGTGCATGATGAGAGCCTATGAGAAAAAGGTATATCCTTGTTAGTTTTGAGAAGGTGATTTAGTGCTTAAGCAAATTCTCCCAATCCATAAAGATGTTCGCAAAAAATGGACCCCAAATTGGGAAAGACCATAAGTGGTGAAGCATGTATTCTCTGAAAGAGCCTTAATCTTAACCAAAATGGATGGCAACGACTTACCCAATCCTGTGAACTCTAATTCCGTAAAGAAATACTATGTTGAAAGGACATTAGAATGAAAACCTGAAAGGGCATTCTATTAGTCCTTTGCCCACCATTCTCCAAGAAAACAACAAAAAAATAAAAAATAATAAAAAATAGAAAAACAATTAAAGCAAAGAAAGAAAAACAACTTAAGTCGAAAACCCAAAAAGGTGGCTTAAGTAACAAAACCCATTCAAACCAAGTCAAGCCCAAACCATCATCAGCCTAAAACCAATCTTCCTCATATTCATAACTCTGACTAAGACACCAAATCATAACTTAACACATCTGTTTAATGCTGACCAAACCTCATCCACAATTGCACTTGAAAAATGAAAACTAACTAACTTTGAGGCATCCACCCCACTGTGCGACAATCTGAAGAATCTTCTTATGATTTTGCCAACACCACAAGGATTATTTGCTTGAGGAAAAGTCTCTGAAAACACTCAATGCAAAAATATGTCATTAGCATCGAAGCCAATCATCTGGGAAGACTTTTTTTTTACTTTTTTGTATTTTAAAATTTTTTAATCAAATGAGAATACAATTGTTTGATTTCTTACAAAACCTCTTCATGCCTTGCATTCCATGTTGCATCATGTTTATCATTTAATTGATAATGCTATGAATAGGATTTCATAGCATTGCTTGGAAATATTAAACTTTGTAAAAAATTTTGTTAGGTCTAAAGACCAAAAAAATAAACTTTAGGGCCATGGTTGGTCCTATTTTCTTTGATCTTATATCCCGATAAGGGTTCAAACTCTACCTCTTGAAAAGCCTATCATGAAAAAGAAAAGCTAAAATCCTGCTTTGATTAGCACCCAAACAACCAAGGTTTAACATATTTGAATACTCAAAGCTCTTTAGAGCTAGAATTGGCAAAGATGCACCACGTATCCTTGCCAATGACTCTTTACAGCTAAAGCTTCCTAACATGAATCATCTGATATCACAATCCTCTTATTACCATCATAGGTTATCAGAATAGGAAGCCACCTTATCAGATATGAGAAAGATCCAAAATTGACATATTATGCCATTGGAAACACCACTTTCGCATCATTTAAACAAGCATATGCATTCTCATGAATTCTACAAGATTTAACATCTTTTAGGTAACAATCTTGGTACAAAAGGCAAATGAGCAAAGAGTGCAAGGTATAACTTTTTGTTTCCAAAACCTTGAAAAATCTTAGGTAATACCTTCGACATCACAAGCTCATTGAAAATCGTCTAAGAAAAGGTATCTAATCTCAACACCTTTTCTTTCTTTATCCTTAAAGAGCACAACCTTTTCTTTCTTTATCCTCAAAGAGCATGGCATTTTTTTCTTTGTCCTCAAAGAGCAAGACATTTCTTTTCCTCTTTCTTAAAGAGCAGGACATTTTTTTGTCCTCAATAAGTAAGATGTTTTCTTTTCTTGTCCTAAAAAAGTAGGACTTTTTCTTTTCTTTATCCTCAAAGAGTAAGACATATCCTTTTTCTTTCTTTTTCCTCAAAAAGCAAGATGTTTCCTTTCTTTATCCTTAAAGAGCAAGACATTTTCTTTCTTTATCATCAAAAAGCAGGACATTTTCTTTTTTATCGTTAAAGAGCAGGACATTTCCTTTTCTTGTCCTCAAAGAGCAAGACTTTTTCTTTTCTTTGTCCTCAAAGAGTAGGACATTGTTTTTTCTTTCGTCGTCCTCAAAGAGTAGGATGTTTCCTTTCTTTGTCCTTAAAGAGCAGGACGTTTCTTTTTCTTATCCTCAAAGAACAGGACCTTTTTTTGTCCTTAAAGAGCAAGATATTTCCTTTTCCTGTTCACAAAGAGTAGAATTTTTTCTTTTCTTTGTCCTTAAAGATCAGGACGTTTCCTTTTTCTTTCTTTGCCCTTAAAAAATAATATGTTTCCTTTCTTTGTCCTCAAAGAGTAGGTCTCCTCAAAGAGCAGGACGTTTCCTTTTCTTATCCTTAACGAGCAAGACCTTTTTTTTTTTACCCTCAAAAAGCACGACATTTCCTTTTTTTGTCCTCAAAGAGCAAGATGTTTCCTTTTTTTATCCTCAAAAAGCAAGACTTTTTCTTTCATTCTAGTCCTTATAAAATAGGATGCCTTTTCTTTCAAGCTCACACAACTTGGTGGCACCCCTTTCATTTTAGTCCTCGAATAGCAGAATGCATTTTTTTTCTTTTAAGCCTACACAAGTTCGTGGCACCCCCTTAATTTTAGTCCTAAAAAAGTAGGATACCTTTTCTATTGCTTTTATGCCCACACGAGTTAGTGGCACTTCTTTTATTTTAGTCCTTAAAGAGAAAGAAACTTTTTCTTTCCCACCCAAAAAACAACCTAATACACTGCCCGAATAAAATGGCGTTTATTTATCTTTGCCCTATTCCTAATACTTAGCAATATCAAAGAGGGGCAGCTATAGACACATTATTTTGCTTGAACCAATCTTTGGTATCTTGAGTTAGGTAAAAGGTGATAAAATAAAAAAAAATAAAAATAAAGCTAGGGGACGCACGTCACTCGGTGATAAACATTTTTAGAGAAGGTCTAAAATGCCTATGGACTGCCTTAAAGAAAAATGCAAAACCGAGGCATCAAAGGTTATTTTTAGGGTGTCATTGGAGTTGTTCAGGCTAGTACGTGAGCCAATTTTCATCTCTTTGTGACTAAGATAAGACAACTTGAGCAACCTAAGGTATATGTGGGTTATATAGGTGCTTAAACACTATCACAAGGCTTTCACGATACCAAAATTTTGAATTTCCATGTGTAGTATCGATACATAAGGGTTTGGTATCGATACCTAAGGTGTGGTATTGATAACTAGCATGATTATATTGATACAAGTCTTGGCAGTAGCTAAAGTTATAATTTTTGGTGAAATGTATTGATATACAAGCATATGTATCGATACAAGTCCATGGAGTATCGATACAAGGCTCTAAAGTCTCAAGATTGAAACAATTTTTGTTCTTAGTATCAATACAAAGCTCATTGTATCGATACTTGGGAAAAAAATTACCTTGTGTATCGATATAATAAATCATTTTGCCTTGTTTGGACCAATTTTCAACCTTCAAAAATTTGATTCAAACATGTTTTTAGCACCAACAAATCATCATAAAGCATTACATTCCTTAACTTTGGGCTAATGATCGGATTTAAACAAGTTTAGGGCCCAATAACCAATGCCAAAGGTCACTTTCGTAAGAGATAGGTGGTAAGAGGGTGGCAGGAATGTCGGTAGTTGGGAGGTTATTACAGCCTTTTTGATTTCTTTCTCAACATGGCAGAACCAATAACAATGGGTGGCAGATTGAGCATGTTACCTGGATGTCTCCTTGTGCAAAGAAGAAAACCCAAAAATGCCCTTGCTTTGTCTCCTAATATCAACAGTTGAGCATGAAGATAAAAAGGGACATGGTTAGCTTAGCATGAGGACTTATTCTGAGGGGAAAAAAAGTAAAATAAAAAAACTCTCTAGCAATTCCAAAAAACTCTTCACCCATCCCTATAAATCCTTCAGCCATTCTCAACCCTAAAAACACTATTTTATTAGCCTCCATACTCTATTCTCGTAGTTACCTTAAACCACCACTAGAAAACCTTTAAGGACCCAACTTTCCAAACATTTTGATCCTTAAAAAGCCTTACCATCAACTATACCACTAGAAAGCTACTTCCTTTCATCCTTTTCTTGCTAAATAATAGCAAAGAGAAGGAAAAAATTGATCTTACAGCCATTACTCATAGAAAAAGAGAAGTTCAAGTTTTTGGTATATCCCCTCTACCTTGATCTTTATATTTTCTATTTTGTCATTAACATCATCTTTGCAAACCCTTTTTATGCTTTTATGGCCACCCTAGGACTGTCATGCATTTTTTATGGCTTTGGTTGTGGTAGTTTAGGATCTTGATGTTTTTCTTGGTGCCTGCACGCTGTTTGGTCAACTAAGCATGTTCCTTTGCATTTTTATCAACATAACAACCTCTGTCCATGTGACCTTGCTATGTTCCTTCCACATTCACATCTATATCTCATGCTTCAAGCATGCATCTTAACATGTCATAAGTATGCCCATACATTTCCTAGCAGTTTAATAGGTTCGATGAAATAAAAATGTCTTTTTTAGCATGTCCATCCTAAGTATGTTTATGCATCTATATATTATCTCCATGCATTCTTTTTATCTTTTCTATGAAAAATGTCATCTTTGCTTATGCATATATGTTCTCCATGTTCTATATTATGTTTATGGCACTTTGCTTATGTTGAGATGCTTGTTTGAATGCTAAAAACCCAATTTAAAAAAAAATCCCTATGTTAGGCATATGCTATCTCCCACACATGGAGAATAACATGGGCTTAAGATTTTTATGAAGTTGGTTTCCCAACCTTAAGGGTAAAGCAAGTATTCAAGTCTGGATTCATGGAAGAATGAGTATAAGAACACTAGTTTTCAAAAAAATGAATGAAGTCTTTTAGTTAAAAAAATATGGATCCTTGGTCCTTAGCCAAACACCCTCATGATGGCATGGTCAACGGGTTGTTCCATCATCCCAAACTACTCCGGGGCTGTGGAATGAACTCATGACACCCATGTCAACTGCTTACCCTGGTTATAGATGTTTAAACATCTGTGGCCCAAGCTCAACTCAATGAAAACCCAAAAATACCGAACACCTTCCCTATTTAGTTCTAGTAGCATAGTGGTTTAGTTTTGAAAAATTATTTAAAAATCAAAGATTTATCCATAATGTACTAATATTTTTCATTGAAGGGTTTCAAATTACCTTTCCAATCATATCTCATTTACATTCAGATCATCTTGGATGAAATAGTTATGATTTTTTGAATCTTCACTGCTTGGAACCCCTAGATCCAACGAGCAGTCTACTGTTCAGGCTATTTTGGCCCAACAAACAACATTTTTGAATCCCTTGAATATTTTCCCATAGAGTTCATGAAATTTCCTTTTTGAAAAGGTATTATTCACATTATAATAATTCCAAATGAATCTAAAATGATTTTTCAAAGTCCATCATACCTTACCCTATACATGCTACCAATATTGAGTCAAGTTAAAATTCAAAAATTTATTCCGCCTAGAAAGTGATTTCCTAAGATTTCTGTAATATTTTTACATTAATCCTCATTGAGTTATCTTTCCAATGGTACCTCGTTTACCCCCTGAGACCCTCGAATAAGCTAGCAATAAATTCAAAAAGAGAAGCAATGCATTGGTATCCCCAGTTTCTAACCTAATTTCTGAAATGCTTTTATTAAGGCGTTCAAATGCCTCATGATCTACTCGGCTTATTCCCATGACCTAAGCCCTTTAGGCTCAGACCAAGGCTAAACAAAAGAGGAACATTTTAGCCAAACCTTTGGCTCTCGATTTTCAAAGATCCTCTTATCTAAAAAATGACCCATTCCTCTTGAACGTCAAAAATTTTTATTTTTAGGGATACTTCGAGAGGATACTCTAACCCCACTTTTACCTTAAAATGACATCAAAATTTTATTTTGGGGATACTCTAACCCCACTTCTTCGAGGGGATACTCCAACCTCGCTTTTACCTTAAAATGACATCAAATTTTCATTTTTGGGATACTCTAACCCCACTTCTCCAAGGGGATACTCCAGCCCCGCTTTTACCTCAAAATGACATTAAATTTTCACCCTTTGGGATACTCCAACCCCACTCTTCTGAGGCGATACTCTAACCCCGCTCTCCCTATTTCTTTTAAAATCCAAACTTTTTTCCTCAGGATATCCCTGAGTCATCAAAACCTTTTTTTCTCCTTAAATTTCCCCTAAATCCAACTAAGTCTCAACATTGTCATCTCATTTATTCATTGATAATCGAAGATAGTTATGAGAAACATTTTGATCGTCCCTCATTTCTATGTATTTTGTGTGGATTTATTTATTGTTCTTTTTTCCACCTTACTAATACATTTCCTTGTGTAGGGACCTCGGGCATTCATGCTTTGAAGATCATTTTCAAAATCAAAAAATGATATCTCGTGTTGGTATCTCTTTAGTGCTAGACATGAAATATTTGATTTTTTTTTAATCCATCTGGTCATCAAAAACCCTTATGTTTCTCACCTCTCTGAGGTGCATAGGTGATAAAATAATGATAAAACCCTTATGATTAAAACCCAACTTGTATCTTTACAAACTTTCATGCATTAGAAGGAATTATATTTAAATAATGATAAAAAATGGAATTGAAGAAACCAAGATTTAAGTAAGATATAGTTAGATGGCACCAATTTTTGGGCATCGTGGGGATGCTAATCCTTTCGCACACGTAACCAAGTCTCGAACCTAAAACAATAAATCATTGGTATTACTTTCAAAGGCATCTGCTCATGCCTAACTTAAAATGATCGGTGGTGACTCCAAGTTTATGGCCACTTTGTGGTTGCCATCTAAGACTGGTCAGACGAGCGATTCGTCCAGCAATTTTTTACAACTTCATGTTAAACATCAAAATATTTTTTAAGTCGAGCGTGCTTTGCCCCTTCAGATCGCCCAAAGTTCAAAAAGGCCAGGCACATGGAACATCGACACTCTTCATTGGGATATATGACATCGAGGCTTTGGTTTGAAAAGAAAAGCTTTTCTTTCCACCATTTTTTTTGGAATTAATGTTATTCTGTCAATTATGACAAACATGGATGCATGTAAGAATCTCTTTTTTTTTTTTTCATGATTAAGCACCATAAACATATTCTCCTTATTGGGATAAATGACATTAATGCTTTCATTTCATAAGAAATGCTTTTCTTTCCACCATTTTTTTAGAGTCAAAGTTCATCCCTCAGTTGGGACAAACATGGATACACATAATAATCTCTATTTTTTTCACTATTGCACACCATAATCACATTTTCCTCATTAGGATAGATAACATTGGCGCATTGGCTTGATAAGAAAAGCTTTTCTTTTGACCATTTTTTGGAATCAATGTTATTCATTCAATTGTGACAAACGTGTATGCACGTAATAATCTCTTTTTTTTTCATGATTGGGCACCATAAACACATTTTTTTATCAGGATAATGACATCGATGCTTTGGTTTCATAAGAAAAGCTTTTCCTTCCACGATTTTTTTAAAGTAACGCTTGTCTGTTAATTGGGACAAACATGGATACAAAAAATAATCTCTTTTCTTTCCATGATTAGGCACCATAAATGCACTGTCCTTATTGGGATGAATGACAATGATGCTTTGATTTGATAAGAAAAGCTTTTTTTCTGTCATTTTTTGGAGTTAATGTTATTTTGTCAATTGTGACAAATAATGATGCGCAAATAATCTCCTTTTTTTCATGATTGGCCGCCATAAATACATTCTCTTCGTTGTGATACATGACATTGATGCTTTGCATTCAAAAGAAAAGCTTTTATTTCCACCATCTTTTTGGAATCAATGTTATTCTGTCAATTCTGACAAACATTGATGCTTGTAATAATCACCTTTTTTTCATGATTGGGCACCATAAACACATTTTCCTTATTGGGAAAAATGACATTGATGCTTTGGTTTGATAAGAAATGCTTTTTTTTCCACCATTTTTTGGCATTAATGTTATTTTACCAATTGTGACAAACATGGATGTACGTAATAATCACCTTTTTTTCATGATTAGGCACCATAAACACATTTTTCTCATTGCGATAGATGGCATTGATGCTTTGGCTTGATAAGAAAAGCTTTTTTTTCCACCATTTTTTTGGAATCAATGTTATTCCGTCAATTATGACAAACATGGATGCACGTAATAATCTTATTTTTTTCATAATTGGGCACCATAAAAACGTTCTCCTTATTGGGATAATGATGCTAGTGCTTTGGTTTCATAAGAAAAGCTTTTCCTTCTACCATTTTTTTAGAGTCAAAGTTTGTCCGTCAATTGGGACAAACGTGGATACACAAAATAATCTCTTTTCTTTACATGATTAGGCACTATAAACACATTTTCTTATTAGGGTAAATGACAATGATGCTTTGATTTGATAAGAAAAGCTCTTCTTTCTACCATTTTTTCAAATCAATGTTGTTCTATCAATTGTGATAAACATTAATGCACAAATAATCTTTTTTTTTCATGATTAGGCACCATAAACACATTCTCTTCATTGGGATAGATGACATTGATGCTTTGGATTCAAAAGAAAAGCTTTTCTTTCCACCATTGTTTTGGAATTAATGTTACTCCATCCATTGTGACCAATATCGGTGCACATAATAATATCTTTTTTTCATGATTGGGCACCATAAATGCATTATCCTTATTGGGATAAATGATGTTGATGCTTTGGTTTCATAAGAAAAGCTTTTCTTTGCACCACTTTTTTAGAGTCAAAGTTTATTTGTCAAATAGGACAAACATGGATACACAAAATAATCTGCTTTTTTTTCATGATTGGGCACCATAAACACATTCTTCCTACTAGGATAAATGACAATGATGCTTTGGTCTCAGAAGAAAAGCTTTTCTTTCCACCATTTTTTGGAGTCAATGTTAATCTGTCAATTATGACAAACATGGATGCACGTAATAATCTGCTTTTTTCATGATTTGGCACCATAAACACATTCTCCTTATTAGGATAAAAGATATTCATGCTTTGGTTTCATAGGAAAAGCTTTTCTTTCCACCATTTTTTAAAGTCCAAATTCGTCAGTCAATTTGGACAAACATGGATACATGAAATAATCTCCTTTATTTTTATGATTGGGCACCATAAACACATTCTCCTTATTGGGATAAATGAAAATCACTCTTTGGTTTGATAAGAAAAACTTTTCTTTCCATCATTTTTTAGAATTAATGTTATTCTATCAATTATGACAAAGGTGGGTGCATGTAGTAATCTCCATTTTCTTATGACTGGGAACCATAAACACATTTCCCTTATTGGGATAAATGACAATGATGCTTTAGTTTGATAAGAATAGTTTTTTTTCCATCATTTTTTTGTAGTCAATGTTATTCTATCAATTGTGACAAACATTGATGTGCAAATAATCAGTTTTTTTCATGATTGGGCACCGTAAACACATTCTCCTCATTGGGGTACATGACATTGATGCTTTGGATTCAAATGAAAACTTTTTTTCCACCATTTTTTTGGAATTAAATATTATTCTGTCAATTGTGACAAACATGGATGCATGTAATAATCGCCATTTTTTCATGATTGGGTACTGTAAACACATTCTCTTCATTGGGATAAATGACATTGATGCTTTGGTTTGTTATGAAAAGCTTTTTTTTCCACCATTTTTTTGGAATCAATGTTATTCCATCAATTGTGACAAACATTGATGCGACAATAATCTCTTTTTTTCATGATTCAGCATCATAAACACATTCTCCTTATCAGGATACATGACATTGATGCTTTGGATTCAAAAGAAAAGCTTTTCTTTCCATAATTTTTTTGGAATCAATATTATTCCATCAATTATGATAGACATAGATGCATGTAATAATCTCCATTTTTTCTTAGTTAGGCATTATAAACAGATTCTCCTTATTAGGATAAAAGATGTTGATGCTTTGGTTTCATAAGAAAAGCTTTTCTTTTCGCCATTTTTTTAGAGTCAAATTTCATCCATCAATTAGGACAAACATGTATGCACGAAACAATCCCCTTTCTTTTCAAGATTGGGTGCCATAAACATATTCTTCTTATTAGGATAAATGACAATGATGCTTTGGTTTGGTAAGAAAAGCTTTTCTTTTCACCATTTTTTTGGAATCAACGTTATTCCATCAATTGTGACAAACATTGATGCGCAAATAATCTCTTTTTTTTCATGGTTGGGCACGATAAACATGTTCTCCTCATTACGATACATGATATTGATGCTTTCGATTCAAAAGAAAAGCTTTTTTTTCACTATTTTTTTGGAATCAATGTTATTCCATCAATTATGACAAACCAGGATGCATGTAATAGTCACCTTTTTTTTCATGATTGAGCACCATAAACACATTCTTCTCATTGGGATAAATGACATTGATGCTTTGACTTCACAAGAAATGTTTTTTTTTCCACCATATTATTAGAGTCAAAGTTCATCCGTCAACTTGGACAAGCATGGATACACGTAATAATCTACTTTCTTTTCATGGTTGGGCACCACAAGCACATTCTCTTCATTGGGATAAATGACATTGACGCTTTGGTTTGATAAGAAAAGATTTTCTTTCCACCATTTTTTTGGAATCAATGTTATTCCATCAATTGTGGCAAACATGGATGCACATAATAATCTTTTTTTTCTCATGATTTGGCACGATAAACATATTTTCCTTACTGGGATAAATGACATTGATGTTTTGGTATGATAAGAAAAGCTTCTCTTTCCACCATTTTTTTGAAATCAATGTTATTCTATCAACTATGACAAACATGGGTGCACATAATAATCACCTTTTTTTCATGAATGGGCACCATAAACGCATTATCCTCATTGGGATAAATGACATTGATGTTTTGGTTTCCTAAGAAATGCTTTTTTTTTCCACCATTTTTTAAGAGTCAAAATTCATCCATCAATTGGGACAAACATGGATGCACGTAATAATCTCCTTTTTTTTCATGATTAGGCACCATAAACATATTATCTTTGTTGGGATAAATAACGTTGGTGCTTTGGTCACTTAAGAAATGCTTTTCTTTCCACCATTTTTTAAGAGTCAAAGTTCATCTGTCAATTGGGGCAAACGTGGATACATGTAATAATCTTCTTTCTTTTCACAATTGGGCACCATGAACACATTTTTCTCATTGGGATAGATGACTTTAGTGCTCTGGGTTAATAAGAAAAGCTTTCCTTTCCACTTTTTTTTGGAATAAATGTTATTCTATCAATTGTGACAAACATGGAAGCACATAACAATCTCTTTTTTTTTTCATGACTGAGCACCATAAACACATTCTCCTCATTGGGATAGATGACATTGATGCTTTGGTTTGATAAGAAAGGCTTTTCTTTCCACTATTTTGTTGGAATCAATGTTATTCCATCAATTATGACAAACGTGGATGCACGTAATAATCTCATTTTCCTCATTATTGGGCATCATAAACAGATTCTCCTCATTGCGATAAATGGCATTAATGCTGTGGTTTTATAAGAAATACTTCTCTTTCCATCATTTTTTAGGGTCAAAGTTCATCCGTCAACTGGGATAAACATGGATACACGTAATAATCTCCTTTCTTTTCATGATTGGGCATTATAAACATATTCCTCTCTTTAGGATAGATGACATTGATGCTTTTGTTTGATAGGAAAAGCTTTTCTTTCCACTATTTTTTTGGAGTCAATGTTATTTCGTCAATTGTGAAAAGTATTGATGCACATAACAATCTCCTTATATTCATGATCAAGCACCATAAACACATTCACCTCATTGGGATAGATGACATTGATGCTTTGGTTTTATAAGAAAAGCTTTTCTTTCCACCATTTTTTTATAATCAATGTTATTTTGTCAATTGTGATGAATGTGGATGGACATAATAATCTTTTTTTTTTTCATAATTGGGTGCCATAAACACATTCTCCTCATTGGGATAAATGACATTGACACTTTGGTTTTATAATAACACTTTTTCTTTCCATTATCTTTTTTGAATCAATGTTATTCCATCAATTGTGACGAACATGGATGCATGTAATAATCTCTTTTTTTTCGTGATTGCACACCATAAACACATTCTCCTTATTGGGATAAATGATGTTGATGCTTTGGTTTCCTAACAAAAGCTTTTATTTCCACCATTTTTTAGAGTCAAAGTTCGTCCATCAATTGGGACAAACATGAATACACAAAATAATCTCTTTTCTTTTCATGATTGGGCACCATAAACACATTCTCTTTATTGGGATAAATGACGATGATGCTTTGTTTTGATAAAAAAAGCTTTTCTTTCCACCATTTTTTTGGAACCAATGTTATTTTGTCAATTATGACAAGCATTAATGCACAAATAATCTCTTTTTGTTTCATAATTGAGCACTATAAACACATTCCTCTCATTGTAGATAACGTTGATACTTTGGTTTGATAAGAAAAGCTTTTTTTCTCACCATTTTTTTGGAATCAATTTTATTCCGTCAATTATGACAAACATGGATGCGCATAATAATCATCTTTCTTTTCCTAATTGGGCACCATAAAAGGCACTCTCCTCATTGGGATTGATAACATTGATGCTTTGGCTTGATAAGAAAAGCTTTTTTTCCACCATTTTTTTGGAACCAATGTTATTTCGTTAATTGTGACAAACATTGATGCTCAAATAATCTCTTTTTTTTCATGACTTAGTGCCATAAACACATTCTCCATATTGGGATACATGACATTGATGCCTCAGATTCAAAAGAAAAGATTTTTTTCCACCATTTTTTGGAATGTATGTGATTTTGTTAATTATGACAAACATGGATGCACGTAATAATCTCTTTTTTTTCTTAATTCGGTACCATAAACACATTCTCCTTATTGGGGTAAATGATGTTGATGCTTTGGTTTCATAAGAAAAGCTTTTTTTCACCTTTTATTAAGAGTCAAAGTTCATCCATCGAATAAGACCAACATGGATACACGAAATAATCTCCTTTCTTTACATGGTTGGGCACCATAAACATATTCTCCTCATTGGGATACATGATATTGATACTTTGGATTCAAAAGAAAAGCTTTTTTTTCCACCATTTGTTTGGAATCAATGTTATTTCGTCAATTGTGACAAACATGGATACCTGTAATGATCACCTTTTTTTCATGATTGGGGACCATACACACTTTCTCCTCATTAGGATTAATGATGTTGACACTTTCATTTCATAGGAAATGCTTTTCGTTCCACCATTTTTTTAGAGTCAAAGTTCATTCGTCAATTAGGACAAACATGGATACACATAATAAGATCCATTATTTTTGTGATTGCGCACCATAAACACATTCTCCTCATTGGGATATATAACATTCACACTTTGCTTTGATAAGAAATGCTTTTCTTTCAACCATTTTCTTGGAATCAGTGTTATTTCGTTTATTATGACAAACATGGATGCACATAATAATCTCATTTTTCTCATGATTGGGCACCATAAACACATTCTCCTTATTGGGATAAACGACAATGATGCTTTGGTTTGATAAGAAAAGCTTTTCTTTCCACCATTTTTTTGGAATCAATGTTACTCCATCAACTATGACAAACATTGATGCATAATTAGTCTCTTTTTTTCATTACTGGGCACCATAAACACGTTCTTCTCATTGGGATCCATGGCATTGATGCTTGAGATTCCAAAGAAAAGTTTTATTTCCATCATTTTTTTTAAATAATGTTATTATGTCAATTGTGACAAACATGGATGCATGTAATAATCACCTTTTTTTTGGATTGGGCAGCATAAACACACTTTCCTAATTAGGATAAATGATATTAATGCTTTGGTTTCATAATAAATGCTTTTCTTTCCACCACTTTTTTAGTGCCAAATCGTCCGTCAGTTGGGACAAACATGGATACACGTAATAATCTTCCTTCTTGTAATGATTAGGTACCATAAACACATTCTCCTCGTTGGGATAGATGACATTGATGCTTTGGTTTAATAAAAAATGCTTTTTTTCCACCATTTTTTTGGAATCAATGTTATTTCATCTACTATGACAAACATGGATGCATGTAATGTCATGTTTTTTCATGATTGGGCACCATAAACACGTTATCCTCATTAGGATAACTAACATTGATGCTTTGGTTTCATAAGAAATGCTTTTCTTTCCACCATTTTTTAAAAGTCAAAGTTCATCTGTCAATTAGGACAAACATGGATGCACGTAATAATCTCCTTTTTTTTTAGGATTGGGCACCATAAACACATTCTTCTCATTAGGGTAAATGACATTAATGCTTTGGTTTCATAAGAAATGCTTTTCTTTTCACCATTTTCATTGATTCAAAGTTCATTTGTCAATTAGGACAGACATGGACACACATAATAATCTTATTTCTTTTCACAATTAGGCACCATAAACATATTCTCCTCATTGGGATAGATGACATTGACGCTTTGGTTTGATAAGAAAAACTTTTCTTTCCACCATTTTTTTGGTATCAATGTTATTATGTCAATTGTGACAAACATGGATGCACGTAATAATCTCCTCTTTGCATGATTGGGTAGCATAAACATGTTTTCCTTATTGGAATAAATGAAATTGATGCTTTAGTTTCTTAAGAAAAGCTTTCTCGTCCACCATTTTCTTTAGAATCAATGTTTGTCCTTCACTTGCGACAACTTGGATACACATAATAATCTTTTTTTTTATGATCGAGCACCATAAACACATTCTCCTCATAAAGAAAAATGACGTTGATGCTTTGGTTTCAAAAGAAAAGGGGTTTTTTCCACTTTTTTTTAGAATCAAACTTCATTCATCAATTGGGACAAACATGGATACATGTAATAATTTCCTCTCTTTTCACGATTGGGGCACCATACACTCCTTATTGGGATAGATTACATTGACGCTTTGGGTTGATATGAAAACCTTTTCTTTCCACCATTTGTATATAATCAAAGTTTGTCCTTTAATTAGGACAAACATGGATAGAGGTAATAATCCCCTTTCTTTTCACGATTGGGCACTATAAATGCATTCTCCCAATTGGGATAGATGACATTGATGCATTAAATTCATAAGAAAAGCTTTTCTTCCCACCATTTTTTTGGCATCAATGTTATTGTGCCAACTGCGACAAACATGAATGCACATAATAATCTTTTTTTTATGATTGGGAACCATCAACACATACTCCTCATTGGGATAAATGACATTGATGCTTTGGTTTCATAAGAAATGCTTTTCTTTCCACCATTTTTTTGGAATCAATGTTTTTTTATCAATTATGACAAACATGGATGCATGTAATAATATACTTTTTTTCATGGTCGAGCACCGTAAACACATTCTCCTCATTGGGATAAATGATATTGGTGTTTTGGTTTAATAAGAAAAGCTTTTCTTTCCACCATTTTTAGAGAATCAAAGCTTGTTTGTGAATTAGGGCAAACATGGATACTGGTAATAAGCTCTTTTTTTTTTCATGATTGGGCACCATAAACACAGTCTCCTCATTGGGATAGATGACATTGATGCTTTGGTTTGGTAGGAAAAACTTTTCTTTCCACCATTTTTTTGCAATCAATGTTTTTCGTCAATTATGACAACATGGATACACATAAAAATCTCTTTTTTTCAAGATTGGGCACCATAAACACATTATCCACTTTTAGATAAATGGCAATGATACTTTGTTTCATAGGAAAAGCTTTTTCTTCCACTGTTTTCTTTAGAATTAACGTTCATCCTTCAATTGGGACAAACTTTGATACACATAATAATCTCCTTTCTTTTCACGATTGGGCACCATAAACACATTCTTTTTGTTGGGATAACTGACATTGATGCTTTGGTTTCATAGGGAAAGCTTTCCTTTCCACTATTCTTTTAGAATCAAAGTTCATCCGTCAATTAGGATAAACATGGATATAGGTAGTGATATCTTTTCTTTTCATGATTGGGTACCATAAACACTTTCCCCTCATTAGGATAAATGACATTGATGCTTTGGTTTGATAAGAAAAGCTTTTCTTTCCACTATTTTTTTGGTATCAATGTTATTACGTCAATTATGGCAAATTGGGTGCAAGTAATAGTCTTTTTTTTTCCTGATTGGGCACTATAAACACATTCTCCTCGTTAGGATAAATGACAATGATGCATTGGTTTCATAGAAAAAGCTTTTTCTTGCACCATTTTCTTTAGAACCAACATCCGTCCTTCAATTGGGATAAACTTTGATACAGATAACAATCTCCTTTCTTTTAATGATTTGGTACCATAAACACATTCTCCTTACAAGGATAAATGATGCTTTGGTTTCATAACAATAGCTTTTTCTTCCATCGTTTTTTTAGAATCAACATTTGTCCTTTAGTTAGGGCAAACTTTAATACACATAATAATCTCCTTTTCTTTCACTACTGGGCACCATAAACATATCCTTCTCATTAGGATAAAAGACATTAATGTTTTGGTTTCATAACAAGTGTTTTTCTTTCCACCATTTTCTTAGAATCAAAGTTCATCCGTTAATTAGGACAAACATGGATACACGTAACAATCTCCTTTCTTTCCACGGTTGGGCACCATAAACACCTTCCTTTCATCAAGATAGATAACATTGCTACTTTGGTTTGGTAAGAAAAGCTTTTTTTTCTACCAATTTTTTGGAGCCAATGTTATTTCGTTAATTGTGACAAGCATGGATGCACGTAATAACCTCTTTTTTTTCATGATTGGCCACCATAAACACATTCTCTTTATTGGAATAAATGAAATGATCCTTTGGTTTCATAAAAAAAGCTTTCTCTTCCACCATTTTCTTTAGAATCAATGTTCATCCATTAATTGCAACAAACTTGGATACACATAATAATCTCTTTTCATTTCATGATTGGGCACCATAAACATATTCTTCTCACTAGGATAAATGATGTTGATGCTTTGGTTTTATAAGAAAAGTGTTTTTTCCACCATTTTTCTAGAATCAAACTTCGTTGGTAAATTAGGACAAACATGGATACACGTAATAATTTCTTTTCTTTTAATAATTGGGCACCATACACAAATTCTCCTTATGGAGATATGTTACATTGACTTTTTGGTTTGATAAGAAAACATTTTCTTTCCACTACTTTTATAGAATCAAAGCTCATCTGTCAATTAGGACAAACATGGATATAGGTAATAATCTCTTTTCTTTTCACAATTGGGCATAATAAACGCATTCTCTTCATTAGGACAGATGACATTGATACCTTGGATTCATAAGAAAAGCTTTTCTTTCTACCATTTTTTTGGTATCAATGTTATTACGTCAATTGTGACAACCACGATGCATGTAATAGTCTCTTTTGTTTCATGATTGGGCACTATAAACACATTGTCCTCATTGGGATAAATGACAATGATGCATTGGTTTCAGAGAAAAAGCTTTTCCTTGCACCGTTTTCTTTAGAGCCAACATTTCATCCTTCAATTGGGATAAACTTTGATACACATGATATATCTTTTCTTTTAATGATTGGGCACCACAAACACATCCTCCTTACAAGGATAAATGATGCTTTGGTTTCATAACAAAAGCTTTTTCTTCCACTATTTTTTTACAATCAACATTCGTCCTTTAGTTAGGGCAAACTTTGATACACATAATAATCTCATTTTCTTTCAATACTGGGCACCATCATATTCTTCTCATTGGGATAAATGACATTGATGCTTTGGTTTCATAAGAAGTGCTTTTCTTTCCACCATTTTCTTAGAATCAAAGTTCATCCGTCAATTAGGATAAACATGGATACACGTAATAATCTTATTTCTTTCCATGATTGGACACCATAAGCACCTTCTCCTCATCAGGACAGATGACATTGCCACTTTGGTTTGATAAGAAAAGCTTTTCTTTCTACCATTTTTTTGGAGCCAATGTCATTCCATCAATTGTGAGAAGCATGGATGCATGTAATAACCTTTTTTTTTCATGATTGGTCACTATAAACACATTATCCTTATTGGAATAAATGACAATGATGCTTTAATTTTATAAAAAATGCTTTTTCTTCCACCATTTTCCTTAGAATCAATGTTCATCCTTTAATTGCAGCAAATTTGGAAGCACATAATAATATCCTTTCTTTTCATGATTGGGCACCATAAACACATTTTTCTCTTTAGAATAAATAATGTTGATGCTTTGGTTTCAAAAGAAAAGCATTTTTTCCACCGTTTTTCTAGAATCAAACTTCATTTGTCAATTAGGACAAACATGGATACATGTAATAATTTCCTTTCTTTTCATAATTGGGTGCCATACACAAATTCTCCTCATTCGGATAGATTACATTGACACTTTGGTTTGATAAGAAAATCTTTTTTTTCCATTATTTTTATAGAATCAAAGCTCATCCGTCAATTAGGATAAACATGGATACAGGTAATAATCTCTTTTCTTTTCATAATTAGGCATAATAAAAGCATTCTTATAATTGGGATAGATGACATTAATGCTTTGGATTCATAAGAAAAGCTTTTTTTTCCACCATTTTTTCGGCATCAATGTTATTACGTCAGTTGTGACAAACACAGATGCATGTAATAGTCATTTTTTTCATTAATGGGCACTACAAACACATTATCCTCGTTGGAATAAATGACAATGATGCATTGGTTTCATATAAAAACTTTTTCTTGCACCGTTTTCTTCAGAACCAATTTTCATCCTTCAATTGGGATAAACTTTGATACACATAATAATCTCTTTTCTTTTAATGATTAGGCACCATAAACGCATCCTCCTCACAAGGATAAATGATGCTTTCATTTCATAACAAAAGCTTTTTCTGCCATTATTTTTTTACAATCAATATTCATCCTTTAGTTAGGGCAAACTTTGATACACATAATAATCTCATTTTCTTCCAATACTGGGCACCATACATATTCTTCTCATTGGGATAAATGACATTGATGCTTTAGTTTCATAAGAAGTGCTTTTCTTTCCACCATTTTTTAGAATCAAAGTTCATTTGTCAATTAAGACAAACATGGATACACATAATAATCTCCTTTCTTTCCATGATTGGGCACCATAAACACCTTTTCCTCATCAAGATAGATGGCATTGCCACTTTGGTTTGATAAGAAAAGCCTTTTTTTCTACCATTTTTTTGGAACCAATGTTATTCCGTCAATTGTGACAAGCATGGTTGCACATAATAACCTTTTATTTTTCACGACTGGCCACCATAAACACATCATCTTCATTTGGATAAATGACAATGATGCTTTGGTTTTATTTTCTTCCACCATTTTCTTTAGAATCAATGTTCATCCTTCAACTGTAGCAAATTTGGATACACATAATAATTTCCTTTCTTTTCATGATTGGGCACCATAAACACATTCTTCTCATTAGGATAAATGATGTTGATGCATTGGTTTCATAAGAAAAGCATTTTTTCCATCGTTTTTCTAGAATCAAACTTCATTTGTCAATTAGGACAAACATGGATACACGTAATAATTTCCTTTCTTTCCACAATTGGCCGCCATACACATTAGGATAGATTACATTGACGTTTTGGTTTGATAAAAAAACCTTTTCTTTCCATTATTTTTATAGAATCAAAGCTTATTCGTTAGTTAGGATAAACATGGATGCAGGTAATAATATCTTTTCTTTTCACAATTGGGCATAATAAAAACATTCTCTTCATTGGGATAGAAAACATTGATGCTTTGGACTCATAAAAAAAGCTTTTCTTTCCACCATTTTTTTGGTATCAATGTTATTATGTCAATTATGACAAATACGGATGCACATAATAGTCTTTTTTTTTCATGATTAGGCACTATAAACATATTTTCCTCGTTGGGATAAATGACAATGATGAATTGGTTTCATAGAAAAAGCTTTTTCTTGCACTGTTTTCTTTAGAACCAACATTCATCCTTCAATTGGGACAAACTTTGATACACATATTAATATCTTTTCTTTTAATAGTTAGGCACCATAAACACCTCCTCCTCATAAGGATAAATGATGCTTTGGTTTCATAACAAAAGCTTTTTCTTCCACTGTTTTTTTTACAATCAACATTTGTCCTTCAGTTAGGGCAAACTTTAATACACATTATAATCTCATTTTCATTCAATACTGGGCACCATGCATATTCTTCTCATTGGGATAAATGACATTGATGCCTTGGTTTTATAAGAAGTGCTTTTCTCTCCACCATTTTCTTAGAATCAAAGTTCATCCATCAATTAGGACAAACATGGATACACATAATAATCTTCTTTCTTTCCATGA
This sequence comes from Adansonia grandidieri, assembly GCA_038382065.1. Classification (NCBI taxonomy): domain Eukaryota; kingdom Viridiplantae; phylum Streptophyta; class Magnoliopsida; order Malvales; family Malvaceae; genus Adansonia; species Adansonia grandidieri. Next base: position 10,194 of record JBBYHK010174373.1, on the reverse strand, counting down.
TTGGGCACCATAAACACCTTCTCCTCATTAGGATAGATGACATTGCCACTTTGGTTTGATGAGCAAAGCTTTTCTTTCTACCATTTTTTTGGAACCAATATTATTTTGTCAATTGTGACAAGTATGGATGCATGTAATAACCTTTTTTTTTTCATAATTGGCCACCATAAACACATTATCCTCATTGGAATAAATGACAATGATGCTATGGTTTTATAAAAAAAAGCTTTTTCTTCCACCATTTTCTTTAGAATCAATGTTCATCCTTTAACTATAGCAAATTTGGATACACATAATAATTTCCTTTATTTTCATGATTGGGCACCATAAACACATTCTTCTCATTAGGATAGATGATGTTAATGCTTTGGTTTCATAAGAAAAGCCTTTTTTCCACCATTTTTCTAGAATCAAACTTCATTCATCAATTAGGACAAACATGGATACACATAATAAGTTCTTTTCTTTTCACAATTGGGTGCCATACATAAATTCTCCTCATTAGGATAGATTACATTGATGCTTTGGTTTGATAAGAAAACCTTTTTTTTCCATTATTTCTATAGAATCAAAGCTCATCCATCAATTAGGACAAACATGGATGTAGGTAATAATCTTTTTTCTTTTTACAATTGGGCATAATAAAAACATTCTCGTCATTAGGATAGATAACATTGCTACTTTGGATTCATAAGAAAAGCTTTCTTTCCACCATCTTTTCAATATCAATGTTATTACGTCAATTGTGACAAACACGGATGCACATAATAGTCTCTTTTGTTTCATTATTACGCACTATAAACACATTCTTCGCATTGGGATAAATGACAATAATGCCTTGGTTTCATAGAAAAAGCTTTTTCCTACACCATTTTCTTTAGAATCAACATTCTTCCTTCAAATAGGACAAATTCTGATGCAATATAATAATCTCCTTTCTTTTCATGATTGGGCACCATAAACACATTCTCCTCACTGGGATAAAGGACACTTTAGTTTTATAAGAAAAGCTTTTTTTTCCACCATTTTCTTTAGAATCAATGTTCGTCTCTTAATTAGGACAAACTTTGATACACATAATAATCTCCTTTCTTTTCACTATTGGGCAGCATAAACACATTCTTCTAATTGGGATAAATGACACTGATGCTTTGGTTTCATAAAAAGTGTTTTTTTTTATCATTTTCTTACAGTCAAAGTTCATCCATTAAATAGGACAAACATGGATACACGTAATAATCTCCTTTCTTTCCATGATTGAGCACCATAAACATATTCTCCACATTGGGATAAATGACAGCGACACTTTGGTTTGATAAGAAATCCTTTTTTTTCCACCATATTTTTAGAACCAATGTTATTCTATTAATTGTAACAAACATGGATTCACGTCTAAATGATAACAATGCTTTAGTTTTATATGAAAAGCTTTTTCTTCCACCATTTTCTTTAGAATTAGTGTTCATCCTTGAATTATGACAAACTTGAATAGATGTAATAATCTTTTTTTTTCTTGATTGGGCACCATAAACACATTTTTCTCATTGGGATAAATGACGTTGATACTTTGGTCTCATAAGAAAAACATTTTTTCCACCACTTTTTTAGAATCAAACTTCGTTCATCAATTAGGACAAACATGGATACACGTAATAATTTCCTTTCTTTTCATGATTGGGCACCATATATAAATTCTCCTCATTGGGATAGATTACATTGACCCTTTGGTTTGACAAAAAGACCTTTTCTTTCCACTATTTTTATAGAATCAAAGCTCATCCATCAATTAGCACAAACATGGATATAGGTAATAATTTTCTTTCTTTTCATGATTGAAAAGCATAAACATATTTTCCTCATTAGGATAGATGACATTGATGTTTGGATTCATAAGAAAAGCTTTTCTTTCCACCATTTTTATGAAATCAGCGTTATTTCATCAATTGTGGCAAATATGGATGCACGTAATAATCTTCTTTTTTTTCTTATTTGGTTAGCATAAACAGATTCTTCTCATTGGGATAAATGACAATGATGCTTTGGATTCAAAAGAAAAGTTTTTCTTTCGACCATTTTTTTGGAATCAATGTTGTTCCATCAATTATGATAAACATGGATACACGTAATAATCACCTTTTTCTCATGATTGATCACTATAAACACATTCTCCTTATTAGGGTAAATGATATTGATGCTTTTCTTTCATAGAAAAAGCTTTTTTTCCACTTTTTTTTAAAGTCAAAGTTCATTAGTCAATTGGGATAAATATTGATACACTTGATAATCTCCTTTCTTTTCACAATTGGGCACCATAAACACATTCTCCTCATTGGGATGGATGAGATTAACATTTTAGTTTCATAAGAAATGCTTTTCTTTCAACCATTTTTTTGGAATCAATGTTATTCCATCAATTGTGATGAACATGGATGCACA
>JBBYHK010174265.1:0-34331 GCA_038382065.1 Adansonia grandidieri | reverse complement strand
TGGGTCCACGTTGACTCAACAATCCATTTTGTTATTTAAATAATAGTAAAATATTAAAAAATTATTATTTTATATTAATATTTATATATTTTATATAATTAAATTTAAATAATAATGACTATAAAATGTAATTTGGGCCGAATTAAACCAGGCCAAATTACAAAAATTCTTATTCAAAACTCAATTTGTATAAATTAAATCCATAGACTATACAAACTCCCTACAATGGACAAGTCTATTTATGACTAGATGTGACATTAAGAAGGTGTTTGGTATGATAGAAAGTTCTTACTAATCAAATTCTCACCAATTAAATTCTCATGTTTGATACATTACAAAGTGTTCATATTCTTGTGAATGTAACTTTCCTTTATAATTCCTTTCCCACAAATATGAGAATATGATTTTTATAAGGAAAGGTGAGAAAATAACTTTCTTATGTAGTTGGATAGTTAAAAAAAGGCTTTAAGATAAAATTATCTTTCTTCATATTTAAAAATTGTAGCTAAAATTTTTTCTATGCAATACCTTGCACTAAATATAAAATTAATGAAAATTTAATTAATTTTAAAATTATTTTAATTACTATAATATTAAATTACATTCTAGCTAAATACATACTAAATATTTAAAACAACTTTAAATTAATCATATAATAAATTTGAGATAAATGTGCTATATTATTTTTATTTAAAATAAATTTATTATTATTTAAAAATAAACCAATTAAATGATGTTGTTAATAATAAATTAACATTTGTTAATAGTAAATATCTTTGAAAATTGTTACAAAATAATAAAATTTGCATTTTTAATAAGAATAATATCAAAAATTACAACCACATTCTTAGTAAAATATTTAATGAACCAACCATGTATTAATGTAACTTTTTTAGGATTTTAATTAATACTTTCCCATATATATTGTTGACGTGAAGATTGTCGGGCTATGCCTGCTATGAGGTATTATCCACTTTGGAACGGTGCACAAACTTTCCTCATGGTTCTGTCTTTTGAGAAAATGTGCCTCAATAAGGGAAGGGTAGCCGTTACTTTATAAGCCACAGTCTATATCCTTGGCTAATGGATGAGGGATTGTTGTTTTCCCCTAACACTTACCCCTAGGCAAGGGTGTGGACTGTATAGGTCAAGTTGGCAATTTATGTCATAGATTGAGTGGGCAAGTTGCCACTGTGTAAGTCGTAGATCGAGGAAACAAGTTACCACTGTGCAAATCGTTTATAGAGTGGGTAAGATACCATTGTGTATGTTGAGTAACTCAGAGTTGTTTATATGTTTGAATGAAATTTCAATTATGAGCCTATGGCTTGTCAATTACCACAAACGGTGCTATTGTTGATGCAAGGATTGTTGGACTGAGCCCGTCCGCTTTAGAGCAGTGCATAAACTATCCTCATGGTTTTGTCTAGGAGGCTAGTGTTGGGGCAAGACAACAATCCCACATCGATAAGCCAAAGATATGGACTATGGCTTATAAAGAAAGAGGCACCTTTCTCCTATTGAGACATATTTTCTCAAAGGATAAAACCGTGAGGACAATCTGCACACTGCTCCAAAGTGGACAATATCTCATAGCAGGCGGCATAGTCTGACAATCCTTGTATCAACATTGGTGCCGTCAGTGGGAATCGACAAGCCATAGGCTCATAATTGAAATTTTCATTCAGGCATATATAATAAGTAGCACCAAGTTACCTCCTACATGAAACTCATTGCCGAAATCTCATTCAGGTGGTAAACTTGCCCACTCAATGTACGACTTACATAGTGGCAAACTTCTTCACTTGATCCACAACCTATATACAGTGGTAACTTGCCCACTCGATTTACGACTTACACCATAGCGAACTTGCCACATCAATTAGCCAAGGATATGGACTGTGGCTTATAAAGCAAAGGCCTTTCTTCCACTATTGAGATACCTTTTTTCAAAGACAAAACCGTGAGGACAGTCTATGCACTGCTCCAAACGAGACAATACCTCATAATAGGTACAATCTGACAATCCTTGCATCAACAATGGAGCCGTCTATGGGAACCGACAAGCCATAGGCTCATAATCAGAATTTCATTCAAGTATATAAACAAGTAACTTCGAGTTACTCAACCTACACAATGGTATCTTGCCCATTCTATATACGACTTACATAGTGGTAACTTGTCTACTTGATCTACAACTTACACAGTGGCAACTTGCTCACTCGATATACGACATAACTTGCCCACTCGACCTACATTGTCCACACTCTTGCCTGGGGGGCCAAGTATTGGGGCAAGACAACAATCTCACATCAATTAGCCAAGGGTAATGACAGTGGCTTATAAAGCAAGGGCCAGCAGGCGATGTCTGATAATTCTTGCATCAACATATATCAAACACTATCATGTTACTTTCTCAACAATCATATTCAAAGCAATCATATTCTCAAGAATCACATTCCATTGAAATCTTGACATAGAAAACACTAAATGCCACCTAAGATTTGATATCGCTACTTGCCTTCAACCATTGTTTGTGGTGCCATCAAAATGAGTTTTATGGAGATTCGTTAAAAAATAAAATTCTCAAAAACCTAGCAATAATAAATTCCTAACGAGCCATCAAGAGCTTGAATGATAAGTCTCACATGATTAATTATCTTAAAACCAATGTTTTGCCTATTCTTTGGTCTCGAATTTGCTCTAATTATTGGCTGAGCTATATTCGTGAGCAGAACAGGCCAAGGACTCCTAAGAAATTGTCTACAACATCAGTTGGTAAATCTACACTTTATGTTAGGAAATAAAGAAATACTATAAGACGATATATTGTTGGACTCAAAATAAAGTTCTTGAACATCAAAAGAGTTGAGCAATTTCAGAGTTAGAAAGCACGGAGTTGCTATTTTTGCTTTCTTGACCCATTGCCACCATTTATTGTTGGGTTCATTGGCTTGCTCTCACTTCTGTGTGATTTGATGCTGTTATGCTTGGTTATGCTGAAAGGACAACCCATTGCCACCATTTATTGTTGGGTTCATTGGCTTGCTCTCACTTCTGTGTGATTTGATGCTGTTATGCTTGGTTATGCTGAAAGGACAACACAAGGGCAGCCGCCAGACAAACCTGGTCCATATGTCAAGAAATGACAAAATCCAATCATGATCGGCACACATGATCCATAATATAAAAGGTATGAAATAAAAGCACTATGTGCTAAATACTGTGTTACATATTCTCATTCTACTGTCATTATCTTTTTCTCTCTACATCCATCTTATAGGTCATCCGTTGGCTTAAACATTGAAATGTGTCCTGTAATTTTAATTACAACGTATTTTAATCATGCTTTGCCCTTTGACAGGTCTTGCTATCTGTTATATCGATATTTCTTTTGAACTTTCCATCTTAAGCCCACAATGACATCAACAATTTGTTGCCTTCTGTAGAAAACAACAACCTTCTCTTTACTATAATCTGATAGCACCACCATTTGGTGGTTTTCTGCCGAATGGGTGCAATTGCTTCATCAACTACCCTACCATTGATCACCCTCGCTAGTGTTACGTGTTTAAGCAGCACACCTACCTTCGAAGACCTTCCCTAGCAATCTGTGCACGAATGTGTCTCCCCCTATTACCATGCACTGATGTTTTTCAGAATGTACACTGCAATAATTTTAGATCTTTGTGGCATTTTACCCGTGGCATTTCATTTCTAAACGTCACTAGTTATCGTGTTTCTAATGGGTGATGTGTTTGCATTTTAGATCTTAGTGGCATTTTGCTAGCGGCGTTTCACTTAAAAATGCTGGCAATTACCATGTTATTTTAAAAGGTGAGGCGTTTATACCGCAAACACTGCTAAAAATTAATTTAGTGACGTTTGTCAGGAGAAAACGCTGCTAAAAATTGATTTAGCACTCTTGTCAAGAGAAAACGTAGCTAAACAATATCAATTATTGGCATTTTGAATTAAAATCATCGCTAAATTATTCTAAAATTATGCGATTTATTTGATTATTATAGTTTAATGAATGTTATACCTTATTTAGCACTCTTGTCAAGAGAAAACGTAGCTAAACAATATCAATTATTGGCATTTTGAATTAAAATCATCGCTAAATTATTCTAAAATTATGCGATTTATTTGATTATTATAGTTTAATGAATGTTATACCTTAAGAAGAGCCCACTGCTAGTTCCTAATCTAGTATGAGTAGAAGGTGAAGAGATTATGGACATGGCTATTTATTCCAAATAAAAATTTAAAAGGAAGAGGGTATAAAATTTATTTAATAAAGGCAAATCAGAGTTGGAAAGATATTTAAAGGACAAGATAGAGGCGGCTGACAAGATATTTGATGTACTAGGTTGACGGAAGAATAAAACTAAGACTTATCCTGTACTCGTCTTAATGGCTCAAGATATTTTGGCCATTCTTGTGTCTACAGTAACTTTGGAATCTTCCTTCGGCACCAGAGTTTGTGCTCTTAGTCAGTTTCATTGTTCTTTGACTCCAAAAATTATTGAGTGCCTTATTATGCACAAAAAAGGATAAAATCTTCACTTGTACCAATTAAGAAAGAGAAAATTAAGGATTTGGAAGACTCTGAAAGTGGTAAGTTAGTTTACAAATAGTATGTCACTGTAGTTCATCTGATTATTGTTATTAGTAATTTATTAAGCTTTTTAATATATTTTGACTTGTAATAGGCTTTATGGATTTGGGAGATTGACCAAAGCGCCCTTTAACTTTAAAAAGAATTATCAAAATAATGTTATTTTAAAATTATTTACCAAAATAATATTATTTTGCTCGCGTGAAATTTTACCGATTAAAACTGGTGGAAAATGTTAAAGTGCTTAATGCTTTCTTTATAACATAAAGGGTCAATAGCCCTTTAAGCATTAACAATTTTCTTTTATTTCCCCTTTTTCAATTTATTATTTCATAATTTTTTACTCAGTCAATGTATTTTATTATTAAAATATCTAAAATTATCCTATAAATATCTAAAAAAGTATTAAAATATAAAATTATGTAAAACTAATTTTTTATGCTTAAGGAACTGTTGTATTTTAATACAAAAATGTCAATATACATTTTTCTTTGAGAATTATTATTTCACAATTTGTCATCCCATTAAATGCATTTTATTATTAAAATATCTAAAATTATACGGTAAATATTTAAAAATTTTCAAAATCTAAAATTATGTAAAATGAATTTTTCTACTCTAAAAACTGTCATATTTTAATACTAAAGTGCCAATTTATGTTGTTCTTTGAGAATTATTATTTCGTAATTTTTAAACCAGGCAAAAGCATTTTAGTATTAAAATATCTAAAATTATCTTGCAAATACTTTAAAATTTTTAAAATCTAAAATTATGTAAAAAATTATTTTTGGCTTGAATTACAGTCATATTTTAATACAAAAATGTGAATTAATGTTTTTATTTGAGGCCAATTATGAATGCTTATTGGATAAAAAAATTACAAAGTAATAAGTCTCAAATAAAAACATAAATTGATACTTTCGTATTAAAATACGATAGTTTCTCAAGCCAAAAAAAAAATTGTTTTACGTAATTTTAGATTTTAAAATTTTTTAAATATTTATTAGATAATTTTTAGATATTTTAATAATAAAATGCATTTGCCTGGTTTAAAAATTACGAAATAATAAGTCTCAAAGAAAAATGTAAATTGGCACTTTTGTATTAAAATACGATAGTTTCTTAAGTATAAAAAATTTGATTTAAATAATTTTAGATTTCAAAAAATTTTAAATATTTACCATATAATTTTATATATTCTAATAAAAAAATGCATTTACCGGGTCAACAAATTGCGAAATAATAAGTCTTAAAGAAAAATGTATATTGGTGTTTTTATATTGAAATCAATAGTTTCTTAAGCATAAAAAATCAATTTTATATAATTTTAGATTTTAATTTTTTAAGTATTTACTAGATAATTTTAAATAGTTTAATAATAAAATACATTTGTTGAGTAAAAAATTATGAAATAATAAATTGAAGATGGGAAAAAAAGAGAAAATTATCGATGTTTAAAGGTTTGTTGACTCTTTATGTTATAAAGAAAGCGCCGAGCACTTTAGTGTTTCCCACCAATTTTAACTAGTCAAAATGCCACGCTAACAAAACAACATTATTTTGGTAAACAGTTTAAAAATAACATTATTTTGATAATGAGTTTTAAAATTAAGGTACTTTGGTCAATCTCCCTTATGGATTTATTCTAAATGAAGCAATGATGGTTATTAATGACTGACTTTGTAAATGAACTCCTACAAGGTAATTAAGAAATTAATAGCAATTTTTATCATGATAATATCTATTATGATTCATTTTCCTAATCGTTAGAGGTAGGGGTTAGGGGTGTAATTGAGCTAACCTATGCTAAACCATAAGAAGCTCAAGCTTGACTTGAAATTTAAGACTTAAGCTCAATTGAGTTTTACTTTTAAAGCTCGACTTTAAAATAAAAATGAACTGCTTAAGGTTGCTTGATTAGGCTCATTTACCTAGTAAAAATGAGCTTGATTCCTATGCCTGACTTCAAGCTTAATTAGTTGTACTTAAGCTCGAGTTTAAATTCAAATTAAGATTTTTCAATACAATTAAATATAACAAAGCTTGATTAAACTCGCATACTTAATTTTAGCATTAGGATAATCAAATTCAACTCATTTGATAGCTCAAGCTACGCGAGTTCAAGCTCTGCTCAATGTCATAACATGCCAAATGTAAATTCAACCACTAAACATAAAAGGTGGGAGTCGCCACTAATCTTTTTTAAAGATCTGATTAGATTACCTATATGAATCTATTCTTTTTGAGGTTATCCTAAGCTTAACTAAGGCACCCTAAAAGAATAGGTTCTGGTCTATGTTTAGAATTAGATTCGAGAGTTCGATTCCGTGTGGGGAAGGATCAACACCCCCGCAACATCTGTCATAAAGATAGTACCTAATTAGCCTAATGTTGAACTAAAGGTCCTATACTTTAAAAAGTCTAGATTTATTAATAAAATATTTAAGTACAAAAAATATTTTCTAAAGAATTTTCCATGATGCTAGTGGAATGCCTAAGAACAATCTTCTCACCTCAAGAGTATCTAAGGAAATCCATTTGCTTCCTTAAATTGACCCTATCATTGGATTCATTCTAATATTTCATGAAAAAATTAAAAAAAAATCTAAATTTTATCTAAACATCTAATTTATTTATTATTAATCGAAATTTAAATATAGGAAATATTTTTCAAGGAATTCTTCATCATATTGGTGGAATTCTGAGAAGTATCTCCTCACCTCAAGAGTATTCAAAGGAATCTATTTGCTCCCTTGAAGTGACTCCGTCGTGAGATTCATTTTATTATTTTATGCATAGAAGCATAAAACTAAATCTTTATTCCAATTTAATTAATTTTTTTAGTTATAAAAAATTAACTAAGACCTTTAATATTGAAAACTATAGACTAAACTCTCCATCGTACTAGTGGAATTTAGGTGAAATTTTCTCACCTAGGAAATTCTTAGAAGTTAATCATTTGCGATTTCTTCGAATTCCATCATCGGAAAAAAATCTTAATTAATTTCAATTAAAATTTATTTTTAAAGTAAGAGCAAATTATTATAGAACCTTTTTGAAGTGAATTATTAATAATATATTATAATTAATAATATTTATCCAAGTAAGACAATTAAATAAGATAAATAAAAGAAATTCATATCATATAATCATAAATGATTAATAAAAATCAATTTACTCTAAAAAGTCAATTATTCAAAAAATTTTAATAATAATATTAAAGAGATAACAATATATATTAAAAAAAAAGGAATATAGATATATACATATATATATATATATATAATGAATCGAATATCAGAGCTTAAAAAAATTAATAGTAAAAAAAAATTAAAGGTAAAAAAATGGTGAACACATGGATCGGGACCACGTAAATCACGTTGGGACTTGGTATTGGTTCATTTAAACTTTTTTTTTTTTTCACTTGCCATCTATTCCTTTTAAAGAAAGAAAATAAACTTGCAACTTTCAACCTTTTATAGCACCAAAATCGGCGAATGAAGATGGGAAATTCATACATCACCAGAAACTTCAAATTTCACAGTTTCTCATCGTCGAAGAATGAAAACTCCAAATTTTTTTAAAGAAAATTTTGATATTTTTAAATAAGAAAAAAATAGAGAAAGGTGTAAAATTACCTTAAAAATAGATTCCTAGCTTCCTTGCAAACATGAGACTCCCAATTTCTTTAACAGTATGTTTCCTTTTTTTTTTTTTTTTTTTGTGTTTAGATATGAATTTTTAGGTCCTATTAATAGCACTAGCTAGGAGACGAAGAATTAATGATGAAATCAAAATCCCTAATTTCCTTTCCAAAATTTTGGATTCAAATCCCACAATTTTAGCTATGTCAACTCTAATTTTACAAATTTTTGGCAATTTGATTTTACTGATTTTTGACCAATCTTTATCTCAATTCAATCTTGATAGATTTGGTCAGCAATTTCAACCTTTCTTTTTTCTATAAAATAAAAATAAAAATTACCAAATGGATATGGGCTTTCTCATGACCAAATAATATTCTGGTTTAATCCTCCACATTTATACTTGAAAATTGGATTATGAAACCCGAGTCTAAAATCGAGTGTCTACAGCTGCCCCTTTTTATGCAGTTACTGTAGAACAAGAAGTGCGCAAAGACGTAGACACCCGCAACTTAGACTTTATTGCAATCACTAGCCTTTTAGGAAATTTTCTTTCAACCAGGCGCAAACTTTTTCAAAAAATTTTCAAATGAGAAAACTTCTCCAACGAGGCTTCAATCTTTAAAAATTTGAAATAACTCTTCCACCGAGGCTTCAACTTTAAAAATTTGAAATAACTCCTCTACCGAGGCTTTAACTTTAAAAATTTAAAAATCCTCTGCAGTGGCTTCAACTTTAAAAATTTGAAATAACCCTCCACCGAGGCTTCAACTTTAAAAATTTTCCAAACAAGAAAACTTCTATACTAAGGCATCAACTTTAAAAATTTGAAATAACTCCTCCACCAAGGCTTTAACTTTAAACATCCTTCAAACGAGAAACTCCTCTATCGAGGCTTTGACTTTAAAAACTTAACTAAGCAAATCTGATACTGATGAAAAATCACTCTTAAAAATCAAATCTCTGCTTAAGATGTTATGAATGCTGTGAACGAAATGCAACACATCTACAATGAAACATAATGATTATGAATCCAAACACTCCCTAAATCATGATAGCAAAAAGATTCTCAAGCTCATCACTTTGTCATTGATTCAGAAATGTCTTTATTGCCTCATCAAATCTAATTTTTCAACTTTCATTCTTCATTGATCATACTAACTTGCCCCATCTGAGCCTAATTGTACTTTTTATTTCCATAAATATCAACATCTCTATTTTATTACTTTTACTCTTATCCTTTCTAGCATGTAGTTCTTTATTTTTTTACGAAATTAATGAAAGAATCTTTCAGTAACATCTTCATTAACTTATCTTTCATAATTTCTAAGTCAACAATAAACAAAATGCATTGTACATTTCCTTAACAAGAATGTAGGAAAAGGTAAAGGGGAAAGCAATGTAAATTAAGAAAAATAATTCTCTATTATTATGGGAAAAGAGAAAAAAGGAATAGAATTCAATAAAAATTCAAGTAAGCCATTTCAAAGAAAATTACAAAGGAGAATCTACATAAGGTAATTGGTACTCAAATAATGAACATCGCAATGATATGATTAGTCCAATCCATGACTTTTCCTTGAAAACTTGCTCGATTAATGGCCTCAACATGCTTCAAATTGGAATTTGCCCCTTACTATATGATCTCCAAATCGATATTGATTTTCAATGGCCTAAACTGGCTTTTTTAGGTTTTCAATTTCAAGAATTTTACCTTAATCATGAAGGCTTCAAAAGATGCTGAATTTTATCTAAGCCGTTTTTTCAGGTTTTTAGCTTAGATCCCACCAATAACTTAAACCGCCCTTACGGGTTTTCAATTTAAGTTCTTTTTTTTTCTTTTTTTTAAGCAAAATATTTTTTATAGCATCTGAATTGATAAGGTTTAGTAATTCATCCCATCCATTTCAGTCAAAATTAATGCCCTACCTGAAAAGGCATTTTTTACCTTATATGGATATTCCTAGTTCAATGTCCATTTCCCTCAATGATCATACTGATATGGAAGAATTCTCTTAAAGAACAATTCTCCTTCTCGAAAGCTTCTAAGGCAGACTTTGTTATTGTATGCTCGCATCATTCTCTTTTGATATAGTTGGCCATGATAAAGTGTAGCAAGCCTCTTTTCTTCAATGAGTTTTAGCTGCTCTTATCGTTCTCTTGTCTATTTAGCTTCTTCCAGTTCAACCTCTTTCAATACCTTTAAGGATGGTATTTCCACCTCGATTAGTAATACGGCCTCTATCCTTGCACCAATGAAAATGGGGTTGCCCTGGTAGACGTACGCACTGACGTTCTGTAAGCATGCAGGGCAAAAGGTAACTATTTATGCCAATCTTTGTATGTTTCAGTCATCTTTTCCACAATTCTCTTAACATTTTTGTTAGCTGCCTCAATCACTTCATTCATTTTTGGACGATATGGTGCATAATTGTAGTGTTTAATCTTGAATTGTGTGCACACTTTTTTCATCATTGTGTTTTTCAAATTATGAGTATTATCTAAATGATTCTCTCTGGAAGCCAATATCGACATATTACTCTTTTTTGATAAATTTAAAAATAAATGTTCATTTCATATTTGCATATGAGGATGCCTCTACCTATTTCATGAAATAGTCAATGATAACAAAAATGAACCTGTGTCCATTTGACGCTTTTAGAGTGATTGGTCCTATTACATCCATACCCCACATTGAGAAAGGCCATTGTGATGCCAAATTTGACATTTATGGCAATTCTGAGCAAAATCAATGTAATCATTCTCCATGGTTGACCAATAATAGCTTGCCCTCATAACTTGCCTTGTTATCATATGGCCACTAACATGTGCCTCACATGCCCCATCATGTACTTCTTCTATTATTCTCTTTGCTTTTTTTGCGTTCACACATTTCAGAAGTACTTGATCTTGACTTCTTTTATATAGCACATCACCATCAAGGAAAAAACCATAGCTAACCTACGAATGAATTTTTTATCATTATCTGATGCATTCTCAGGATATTGCTGATGCTTAATATACTGCAAGATATCATAGTACCATGGTTTCCTGTCAACCTTTTTTTTACCTCAAAACAGTGTGTAGGTGAGTCTTTTGTAGTCAACTCAATAGGTTAGATGTTAACATCGGTACCCATTTGGAACATTAAAGCCAATGTAGCAAGAGCATCAACGATTTGATTTTCTTCTTGAGAGAGATGTTGAAAGTAAACTTTTTTGAATTGCTTAGCCAATCTTATCATATGCTTTTTGTATTGAACCAACTTTAAATCCCTTGTCTCTTATTCTCCTTGGAGTTGGTAAATAACCAAAGCTAAGTCTCCATACACATCTAACACATTAATCTATCAATTACTACTTGTAAGCCCATAATGCAAGCTTCATATTTAGCCATATTATTAGTGCAACAAAAATCCAATCTAGTAGTGACTGGAAAATAATTCCTATATAGGGATACTAAAATCTTCACCTGAAAAGTCAAACCTCATAGGATCATAATCTTTGGCAACTCTATCAGCAAGGAATTCTGCTATTACACTCCTTTTTATAGCCTTTTGGGTCACATATACAATATCATATTTAGAAAGCATGATTTGCCATCTTGCTATCCTTTTTGACAAGGATGGCTTTTCAAAAATATATTTTAAGGGATCTAACTTCGCTATAAGCCATGTAGTATGGTATAGCATATATTGCCTAAGCCTATGAGCTATCTAAGCTAACATTCAACACATTTTCTCTAGCGGTGAATACATAGACTCGTAATCAATGAATTTTTTGCTACGAAAATAAATGGCTTGTTTTTTCTTACGTTTTTCATCTAGCTATCCTAGCACATATCCCATCGATCTATTCCATAATGTTAAATATAGAATCAAAGGTTTCCCTAGGACTAGCGATACAAGAACAAGCAGATTCGATAAATAATCTTTTGATCCTTTCAAAACTTCTTGACAATCTCAATTCCATTTACCTGTGTTGTTTTTGTGAAGAAGCTTAAAAATGGGATCACATTTAGACATAAGTTGAAAGATAAAACAAGCAATATAATTTAGCCTTCCTAGAAAATCTCTCGCCTTTTGTGTATTAAAAGGAGAAAAATTTTGTATGGCTTGTATCTTATCAAAATCTATTGCAATCCCTCTTTTGCTGACTATGAAACCCAGCAACTTCCCAAAGCTAACACCAAATGTACACTTGGCAGGATTCAACTTGAGTTAAAATTTTCTCAGCCTTTTGAATAATTTTCTGAGGTGGTCTACGTGATTTTCTCCCTCATGGGACTAGGCTATCATATCATCAACATAAACCTCAATTTCTTTGTGCATCATATTATGGAACAATGTCACCATTGCCTTTTGATAAGTTACTCTAGCATTCTTTAGTCTAAAAGCATCCCTATAGCAAAATGTTCCTTACATGGTCATAAAAGTAGTTTTCTCTTTGTCTTTAAGAGCCATCCTGACCTGATTATAACTTGAGAAACCATCCGTGAAAGAGAACGAAAAATATCTTGCAGTGTTATCTACAAAAGTATCAAAATAAAGTAAAGAAAAGTCCTGACCTGATTATCAAAATGTACTCTTTTGGGCTTGCACTATTTAGGTCCTGATAGTCCATGCACGTCTGTACTTTCCTATCTTTTTTAGGTACTAGGACTGTATTCGCTATCCATTCAGGATATTTGGCTACTTCTAGAAATTCTACATCAAATTGCTTTTTAACCTCTTTTTTTTTATTTTCAATAGCATCTTGGGTTTCATGCGTCTCATCTTCTGTTGCACTGGTTTGCATTCATGCTTTAAAGGCAACTTATGCTTTACAATGTCGGCACTTAAACCTGGCATATCTTGATAAGAACAGGCGAATGAATCTACATATTCTCAAAATAATTCTTTAAGCCTTTATCTATCATCAGATGCGAGTGATGTTCCCATTTTGACCTTTATTGTATTTTTTTCATCACCTAGATTAACCAGTTCCATAATTTTTTAATGAAGTTCTATGGATTTCTCCCCTTGTTCCATGAACCTTAACAAATTGAGTGGTAAGGTTTCATCATCCAAGTCTTCTTCATTATCAAGTTCTCCAATATAAACAAAGTTTTCAAAATCAAATATCAAATTACCACTATCATGATCGCTTGTATGTTAATTATTTGCAGACCTGAAATAGGTTGAAAATGTGTATATTGGTATATGTGCGATATGAAAATGAAATGAAATAAGATGAAGAGGAAATGTACTATAATGCATTCCATTTATTATTGAAATTAAAAACGACAAAAGTAAATTAGCCCATACATAAGAAATTCCCTAATGTTTTTGGGCATAAACCATTAAGGAATAGATTATTAAGTTACTTTGGTAAAGATCCAAGAATAATAGGCAATTTCATTATCTTTCAACTTTTTGATTCAGCATCGAAGGTATCAGATACACCAGGGGATCTTCTTGTTGACTTCTATTCTCCACCATATGAATTGATAAGTCCAAAAGAACTTCATCGATTTCTTTGATTAGTGTTTTTTTTTTTTTTGAGTATGTAGGTTGATAAATCCTCTTGAACGAAAAGTTTCATACAAGTAAGGCCTAACTTATCTATTAGATCCCTGTGTATGGCTTATGTAACGAGCCATTCCTTCTCTTTTTTTATTCTCCACTATTTCTCCTCTTTTTTCCAACGTTGGTCTATATTCCAATCCAAAATTTTCCTTATTCATTGGTATAATTGGCAAGTTTTCGATTCCTTGCAAATCTTTCCCCAATCTGGCTCCAACTTGCTAACCTTTCTTGACGGTTTGATTAAACAACATCTAAGCTATTTTGGGCATGCTCGCTGCTTTAGAACCTTTACGTACATATGTTGCATTGACGAACTCAAATAATCTAAAAAAAACATTCTAAGGCTTCTTTAGTAGCTTCCACATATGGGATCGATGACAACTGAATGACCAGTAAATCTTCATCTCTAAACACACAAAGTTGATTATTATCCATAACAAATTTGACTTTTTGATGCAATGATGAAGGGATAGCCCCTGCAGCATGAATCCATGGCTTCCCTAATAAGTAGCTCTAGGATGGTGAAATGTCTATTACTTGAAATTTGACATTAAAAGTGCAAGGACCAATCTGTAAAGGGATCTTGATATCACCCAACACCTCTCTACAGGTTCTATCAAAAGCCCTTACCACCATACTACTGGCCTTTATGTAGGATATGTCAATAGTTAACTTGGTTAGCGTATTCATAGGCATGACATTGATCAAGGATCCATTGTCAATGAGCATCTTAGAGTACGAGTCTTACACCTTGTTGTGATATGCAAGGCTTTAGTAATACTTCATCCATCTGTGGGTATCTCATCATCATTGAAATTTATGTAACTACGGGTCACCAAACTGTCAGCAATGTGGCTCACATTTTCAACAGAGATGTCATAAGCGACATAAGCATGAATCAATGCATTTCTATGGGGCTTAAAATTCAGCAACAATGATAATAGAGTGATACATGCTGACATCTTATTCAATTGCTCCACCACACTATATTCGCTATGCTTAATCAGTTGCAAAAACTCATAAGCTTATTTTTTTGTTACAGGTTTCTAGTATTCCAAATCAGAGGTTTTTATTAGGTCTTTCTCACTTCCCAATTTTTTTTAATTCTTTTTTTTTCACCTTTCTCTAGCATCCTAGGTGATGTGATCCAGCTAATGCAAGATAACATAGATGATGTACCAAAGGACTTCTAAGTGTTGAGTGGACCTCTTACACGAGCTTGGGCTAAACAACTACAAAAAGATGTGCAAGGACTAATCAAGAAGCTATTCGCACAAGAAGCTAAAGATGTAGATGTTATTTTAATTATTTTAAGTATGTATATCAATGGCCCATGCTTTAGGACACTAGTTATTAGGCTTAGGGCTTTGTTTTGACATTTTAATTGGCCATCTAAAGGCCTATATGAGTTTCACTAGTTAGGATGCCTTAGGGTTTTGTCTTTTAGCTATAAATAGTTTATTGCAATTGTAAGACTGATTTTTTAGTTTTTCTTTGGATAATTAATACAAGTAGTCATTTTGGTGAGGCAAATTTCTTTGAGTTCTTCTTTGGACTCCATCAGAACTTATCAAAGTTAGTTCAATCTTGTGGCATTCAACTTTTGATATTCTTGATTTGCAATTGATGCTAAAACATTAGGTCAAGTTTTCAATTCCTTTGGTATTCTTGGTTTGTGTTTTGTATTTAAATTGTTCGAGTCAAGAATCCTATTTTAGTTTCTTATTATTTTTTAGGTTTCTAGTCTTTGATCCTAAGTGTTATTCAGGGGTTTTAGGACATCATTCTTGGGGTTTTCGCATCTTTTAGTATTAGAGCTTTGGTTTAGATCAAGTGATCTATCTCTAATTTCTTTTATCAAGTTGCTCTTTTCTTGATTAGCCTCTTAATTATTGCTAATAATTAGTTTAATATTTAAAAAAAAGAAGAAAAAAAGTAAAAAAAAAAGAGGTGACGAAAAAAAGGTTGGATGTACCAGCAAAGAGGCAATTTGTGTTTTGAAAATTTGGGAGAGTTTAATCTGATTTTACCACCTTAGGTTGACTAGATTTTGTTCTTTCTTTTTCTAATATCTTGGTAGTATCCCCTTTCTTTCCTTCCAATCAATTCTCTGATTTTGTTACCTTTGTTATATTTTTTAGAGTTTCTTTTTTTCTTTATAATTAATTGATATATCAATTTAACTAAGTTTTGTGCTTTTTTTTTCCTGATATATTGGTAATTTCATTTTTAATCTCTTTCTAATCAATTTTTTTCCAATCAATTAATTGATTGATTGACCTTTTCCTAAATTTTTAATGTTTATATTTTCAGTCATTTATACACCCAATCACCATAATTTACTAAACATTTATTGTTTTGTTTCCTCTTTTATTTCTTTCCATTGGGTTTTTCGATCATATACATAAATTGAGTCAGCCCTATCTTTTTCTATTTACTTTAATTTCGCTAGTCAATTTTCTGTTTTCACATGTCTTTCTTCCTTTTGTTGACTTTTCTTTATTTCTAATTTGTTCATTTGCAAATTTAAGAGTTGTCATTAGTTTGAATTGCTTCAAATTGGACTTACTTTTGATTGCTTCATTGTGAGTCTTTTAAAAGAACCAAAAAAATTATAGAGAGGTAAAAGGCATGAGAGAGTAAGATTATTAGAGTAAGACAAAAGCCAAATTTAGTGAAAACAAGAGTGCAAAACCTAAATTAAAGATAAACACATAAGGGGGTGATTCTTGTGAGGTCCTAACTAATTTTTGTTATTACAAGTATGAATTTGGCATAAAAAGGCATGGAAGCATCTAAACAGGATGGTAGTAGCAGTGAAAAGTAAGAAACACAGCCAAAACTTGATTTCACTCTTTGGGTCATGCAACAACAGTTTGAAAGAATGCAACTTGTCTTTAGAAATCTTCAAGATAGAATGGACAAACAAGAAGCTGCAATTACGAGGATGAGAAGAGAGCAACCAAATGAAAAAAAGGGGGAACAAGCCAAAATATCCAACCTTTGAGAGAATATGAGCCCGTGGATGAAGAGGAAGATGAGAATGTGGTAGAGTATACTGGAAGATTTGCATAAAGAGGAGCTAGGCAAGACCGCTGGCCTAGAAATGAGTATAAGAATCATGATTGTATAGGCTGAAATATTGTAGCATTAAAATAAAGATTTTTCCATTTCAGGGTAAAAATGATCTTGACTTGTATCTAGACTAGGAACGAAAAGTTAAGCTTGTGTTTGAATGCCACCATTATTCGAAAGAAAAAAAGGTGAAACTTATTGCAGTTGAATTCACAAATTATACGATTATTTGGTGAGATCAAGTTATTCTTAGTCACTATAGAAATTTGGAGAGACCTATTGAAACTTGGGCTGAGATGAAAGCTGTAATAAAGAGCCATTATTATCGAGATTTTTATTAGCTACTTCAAAACCTCCATTATTATTGAGATTTGTATTAGCGACTTCAAAACCTTACTCAAGGTTCTAAAAGTGTAGGGGACTGCCACAAGGAGATAGAAATCACCATGATTAAAGCTAATATGGAAGAAGACCGAGAGGCAACCATGGCACGTTTCTTAAGTGGCTCAAATCAAGAGATAGCTAATGTGATTGAGTTGCATCGTTATGCAAAGCTTAAAGAGATGGTGCATATGGCTATGAAGGTGGAGAGGCAACTTAAGTTCAAAAGGGTGCACACCACTTCATCAAATTCAGGTTTCAATTCTTCTTGGAAAATGAATTGGAGTAAAACTAAAAAAGGACAAAGTTGTTGCCAAGCTTAAAAAAGACAAGGATAAAAATAAAGGTAAGGTGTTCAAAGATAAAAAAGGTACCAACTCTTCCCAGTCTAATAGATATTGTGATACTAAGTATCTAAGATGTTTGGGAATAGGCCATATCACTTCTCAATGTCTTAGCAAGAAGCTATAGGGATGAGAGTTGATGGTATAATTATGACCGATGATGAAAGTAAGAAAGATTCTTCTTCTTCATCCGAAGAAAAAAATGACATAGAGTATGTTGTCCATGAAAAAGCATTAGTAGTTAGGCGTGTTTTGAATCATCAAATGAAGGAAGATGGAGATGAGGAGTAACGTGAGAACATCTTTCATACTTGTTGTCACGTCAACAATAAGGTATGTACTTTAATCATTGATGGAGGTAGCTGTACCAATGTAGCTAGTACTACCTTAGTGGAGAAGTTGGGATTGCAATGCATGAGACATCCTCAACCATATAAGCTACAATGGCTAAATGACTGTAGGGAGGTTAAGGTGAATAAACAGGTGATTGTTTCCTTTTCAATTGGGAAATATTCTAATGAGGTGTTATGTGATGTTGTACCTATGCATGCAAGTCATATTTTGATGAGAAGGCCATGGCAATATGATAGGCGTGTTATTCATGATGGTTTCAAAAACAGGTACTCCTTTCAGAAGGATGGTCGACGTGTAACACTTGTTCCAATGACACCTAAATAGGTGTATGAATATCAAAATAAATAGCGAGGGAACAAAAGTGAGATCACGTGTAATGAAAAGGAAAAGAGTGTGAGTGGTGAGAAAAATAAGAAAAAATAGAAAGGAAGTGTTAGAAAAATAAGTTAGTGTGAGTGAGCAAGAGGAGAACCTAATAGCAAGAGTGAAAAATAAAAGCTTGTATGCAAAAGAGAGGGAATGCAAGAGTGCTTTCTATGCTCAAAAGCCATTGATTGTACTTATGTACAAAGAGGCTTATTTGAACACTAATGACCCTTCTTTGTCTAGTGCTGCTATTTTTTTTGTTATAGGAATATAAAGATGTCTTCCCAGAAGAAGTTCCAAAGGGATTACCACCAATTAGAGGAATTGAATATCAAAATAATTTCATCCCTGGTGGAGCAATTCCTAATCGTCCAGCATACAGGAGCAATCCTGAGGAGATAAAAGAACTTCAAAAGCAAGTTGAAGAGCTACTGGCAAAAGGGCACATGAGGGAAAGCTTGAGTCCATGTGTTGTGCTTGTGTTATTGGTTCCAAAGCAAAATGGAACTTGAAGAATGTGTGTGAATTGTAGGGCTGTTAATAAAATCACTGTAAAGTATCATCACCCTATTCCTAGATTAGATGATATACTAGATGAGTTGTATTATTGTTGCATATTTTCTAAAATTGATTTGAAAAGTGGACACCATCTGATTAGAATAAAATCGGGTGATGAGTGAAAAACTACCTTTAAGACTAAACATGGGTTATATGAGTGGTTAGTTATGCCATTTGGTCTTACTAATGCATCTAGTACATTCATGAGATTAATGAATCATATTTTGTATGCATTCATTGGTAGGTTCATTGTGGTATATTTTGATGACATTTTAGTCTACAGCAAGAGTTCAGATGAACATATGAATCATTTGAAATGTGTGCTAGATGTTCTAAGAAAGGAAAAGTTGTATGCTAATATGAAAAAATGCTCTTTTTGCATAGAAAAAGTTATTTTTCTCGGATTTATTATAAGTGCAAAAGGCATTGAAGTTGATCCAGAGAACATAAAGGTAATTAAAGAGTGGCTGACACCTATCTGTGACTGAAGTAAAGAGTTTCCATGGGTTGGCCAGCTTCAATCAACGTTTTGTGAGGGACTTTTGCACCATTGCTTCACCCTTAACAGAAGTGATTAAAAAGTATGTGAAATTTAAATAGAGAGAGGAACAAGAAAGAGTCTTTACTTTGTTGAAAGATAAATTGTGTTCTGCTCCTTGATTATAATTGCCTAATTTCAATAAAACTTTTAAGATTTAATGTGATGCTTTAGGGATAGGCATTGGTGCTGTCTTAGTGCAAGAAAAACGTCCCATAGCATTTTTTAGTGAGAAACTTAGTAGAGCCACTTTTAACTGCTTAATATATGACAAAGAGTTGTATGCATTGGTGAGGGCTCTAGAGACATGGCAACGTTACCTTTGGCCTAAAGAAATGTCATTCACTCTGATCATGAATCTTTGAAGTACTTAAAGGGTCAAGGTAAATTGAATCACCACCATACCAAGTGGGTAGAGTTCATTGAGACATTTCCTTACATCATTTAGTATAAACAAGGGAAGGAAAATGTTGTAGCTAACCTCTGCACTCTGGTGCTCCAATGAACAACAGTTCCCCATCTGATGCTTTGTCACGCAAGTATGCCCTAATATCTACACTTAGTGTAAAGTTATTAGGGTTTGAGTGTATTAAAGAATTGTATGTAAAGGATCATGATTTTGCAAATGTGCATAAGGCATGTGAAAATTCTGCTTTCTATAAATTTTATAGGCATGATGGTCTTTTGTTTAGGGAAAATAAACTTTGTGTGCCTTTTTCTTCTTTAAGAGAATTACTTGTGTGTGCATCTCACAATGGTGGATTGATGGGGCATTTTGGGGTTCATAAGACATTGGCCAAATTGCAACATTTTTACTGGACACAAATGCATAGAGATGTTGAGAGAGTGTGTTCTCATTGTATTTCACGTAGACAAGCCAAGTCTAGGACATTACCTCATGGTTTGTACACCCCACTTCCTGTTCCTAATAAACCATGAATAGATTTGTCTACAGACTTCAATTTAGGGTTACCTAGAACCAAAAGGAGAATAGATTCAATATTTGTGGTTGTTGATAGGTTTGCTAAGATGGCTCATTTCATTCCTTGCCATAAAACTGATGACGCCACAATCATAGCTGATTTGTTCTTTCGAAACATTATTCGTTTGCATGGGATTTCTAGGACAATTATGAATTATAGGGATGTTAAATTCCTTGGTCATTTTTAGAGAATGTTATGGGGAAAATTAGGAACTAAGTTATTGTTTTCCACCACTTGTCATCTTCAAACTGATGGGCAAACTGAAGTAGTAAATCAAACATTAGAAACTTTGCTACGATCTATTATTCAAAGAAATTTAAAAATTTGGGAAGATTGTATTCCTCTTGTCAAGTTTACTTATAATCATTTTGTGCATTCTTCAATTGGTTATTCTTCTTTTGAGATTGTTTACAGTTTTAACCCTTTAACTCTATTAGATTTGATGCTTTTATCGGTGAATGAGATAGCTAGCTTAGACGAAAAGAGGAAGGCTGATTTGGTGAAACAGATCCATGAACAAGCACGATAACACATTGAGAAGAAGAATGGAAAGAATGCTACCCAAGCTAATAAGGGATGCCAACTTATCACCTTTAAACCTAGAGATTGGGTATAGGTTCACATGAGGAAAGAGAGGTTTTCAACACAAAAGGAAGCTAAGCTGCAACCATGTGGAGATGGACCTTTCCAAGTCTTAGAAAAGATTAATGACAATGCTTACAAATTAGATCTACCAGCTAAGCATTAAGTGAGTTCCATGTTTAATGCTTTTGGTCTTTCTTTTTTTAATGTAGGTGTTGATTCGAGGATGAATCCTTTTGAGGAATGAAGGAATGATGTTATCCAGCCAATGCAAGATAACGTAGATAATGTTGCAAAGGACTTCCAAGTGTTGAGTGGACTTTTTACACGAGCTCAGGCTAAACAAAAACAAAAAGATATGCAAGGACTAATTAAAAAGCTATTCATACAAGAAGCTGAAGATGGAGATGGAGTGGACTTGGAATTCAAGGAGGAAGTGGGCTTCAATCAACCATGCTTAGTTAACATGCTTTAGGCTTACGAGCAAGTTATTTAATGATTGGGCCAAATGTTTATATTTAGGCTTATCTTTTGCTTACTTATGGGCTAGACCCTTTTTTATAAGTGGCACATGTCTATCACATGTTATTTTAATTATTTTAAGTATCTATATCAAAGGCCCATGCTTTGGGACACAAGTTATTGGGCTTGGGGCTTTGTTTTGACATTTTAATCGGTCATATGTTATTTAGTTATTTTAAGTATCTATATCAAGGGCCCATCTTTGGAACACTAGTTATTAGGCTTAGGGCTTTGTTTTGACATTTTAATTGGCCATTTAACGGCCTATACGAGTTTTACTAGTTAGGATGCCTTAGGGTTTTATTTTTTGGCTATAAATAGTCTATTAAATTGTAAGATTGGTTTTTTAGTTTTTCTTTAGATAATTAATACAAGTAGTCTTCTTGGTGAGGCAAATTTCTTTGAGTTCTTCTTTCGACTCCATCAAAACTTATCAAGGTTAGTTTAATCTTGTGGCATTCAACTTTTGATATTCTTGGTTTGCAATTGATGCTAAAGCATTAGGTCAAGTTTTTAATTCCTTTGGTATTCTTGGTTTGTGTTTTTGTATTTAAATTGTTAGGTCAAGAATCTTATTTTAGTTTTTTATTATTTTTTGGGTTTCTAGTCTTTGATCCAAAGTGTTATTCTAAGGTTTTAGGACATCGTTCTTGGGGTTTCTGCATCACTGGGAGAGTAGCATCATCTACTCCTAGTTTTCCCCTTATGTCAGTTATTTATGCCAAGTCTATAGATCAACTTAATCTTGGCTCAACAGTTGTAGTTACAACTTTGCAATCATACTTCCATGGTACAACTTTGTTATCCAAATAAGGAAATGGACTCAAAACATTAAAAGTAAAGATAGGCTTGTTAACTGGGGTTGGCTTCAACTTTTCATCATAGTAAAATGTCATCGGCTTGACCTTGAAAGATAGCCTTGATGATGCTTCTTCATAAATAACATTTATCTCATTATTCTTATGATCTTTAGAGAACTCTACTTCGAATGAATCCATCAATCATTGCACCTCTATCCGAACATCAATGCACTTTTGAATCAAATGACCTACGACCCTTATGTGGTACTAGCAGGTCTTAAAGGGATCATATGTCCTGCAATAAGTACTTAAATTTGTTGGCACAGGGCAAATAATACCAGCTTTGACTAGAATGTCAAAGATTTGCCTCAATGGGATTGTAATATCCTCCACATTTCTTTTAACAATTCTTGCATTCTCATCTCCCAAAATGTTAATTGTAGGTCCAACATGATTGGGCAAGGGATTGCCATTGACATTTGGCTCTTTTTTCTTTTCAAAGTTTATTAACTTGGCTTTAATTAGGCCTTGCATCTTATACTTTAATGTAGTATAATCTTCAGTAGAATGCCTGGCATTTTGTGTATGGTAATCATATCGAGCATTGGGATTATACCATCTAGGGTATAGAAGTTTCATGGGCTTAAAGTACACAAGTGCAATTAAATGGTTCTTGATGAGATCTAGGAGTAATCAAGTGTAGGTTATAGGAATAGGGTCAATGGGAGTTCCTTCTTGGTAAGGTTGTTGTGCTCTTTGGTTGTTTGGTAATTGGGTCGATTAGGCTGATTGAATCACAGGTCTTGTTGGTGGGATAGCTATTTGAGGGCAAAAAATTGGTTAAAAAGTGGGCGATAGTGCAGGTGGATAGGTATAGGTAATGTTGTTTAAACTCAGATAATAGGTTTGGTGGATAGGATATGGACTGTAAGGTGTAAATCCTTCACGTAATCCTCCATAGGTAATTACTTGGACCTCAGCTTCCTTTTTCCTAGGACCTTTTTTTTGTGCCCTAGATATATCTCCTACCTTTAATTTCCTGCTCTTGATAACATTCTCAATTATTTCCCCTATGATCACCATATCTGCAAAGTTTTTCATGGCATTCCTTATCATTTTTTTCATAATAAGGAGCTCAAAGAGTACTAATAGACATCATGGTAGTTTCCTTTTCAATGAGATATGGTTGGACTTGGGCTGCTAGATCATGCCACCTTTGATCATACTCTTTGAAACTTTTTGTTGGCTTGCAATGCCATCCTATTAGGAGTCATGTCCATAATATGTTTATATTGTAAAATAAATGCCCTAGCCAATTCCTTCCATGAACGGCTGCGATTTTTATCCAATTGTATATACCATTTGGCAGCTGAGCCTGTAAGACTATCTTGTAAGACATGAATAAGCAATTTGTCGTCATTCACATGAGTTGCCATTTTTCTTCAGTACATTATAATGTATGTCATAGGATAAGTAGTGCCATTATATTTCTCAAAGTTTGGAGTATTAAACTTTGGTAGGATTACAACATCGGGCACAAGACAAAGTCCCGCAACATCTATGGATCCAAAAAAATCCATTCCTTCTATAGCTCAAAGCCTTTATTTCAGAAGACTTATTTTTTGGGACCCAAAGTCCTCCTTTACTTCTTTTTCATTAAGTTTCAACTTCCTTTGTTCTTTTGGGTCATCTAAATTAGGAACTTGTATTAAGACATTTGGCTTTGGCCCTATCATAGAAACAGTAATCTCTGGCATTTTAGGATGTGCAATAGGGATTTCCTTACTAACCAACTTGTACACAAGATTTTGGTTTTTCTCTTTCAACGAGTCTTTGTCCATTTTCCTTTTCTTCTTGTTCATTTCTTTCATCATTTCCATCAATTAACCTAGTTGCTCTTCCATTTCCTCTTGGGATTTCTCCATTCTCTCTATCTTATTGGATTGCTCTTCAGCTATGATTTTCACTCGTGATCGGGTACCATAATGGTGCAGAGCAGATTGCTTTGTGAATTTCAATCGATGAGCTATCCTTGAACCTTTTTTTTTACCAAATATTGAGAAGTTAAGGGATGATGCATCTAAGTCAGTTATCACATAGTTATTAATATGAATGCATGAATGAGTTATGCAAAAAAGGGAATATTTGCCATATAACAATTATTGATAAAAAAGAAACTTTATTATTATTCTCAATAATGTTCTAAATAACATCCATAAAAATAAAGCCTAACATCTATGGCCTCCTAACAAACTTCATTATCTACCTATAATGATTATGAGCCTCTTTTAAGAGTTCAAATAATTTCTGGCCATGAGGTTGGAATAGGTGCACACTCGCCTTCAGTTCATTGATTTGATCATGCATTTCTTCCACTTTTCAAGCACCAATGCAAATCTAGTCAAACCAATGCTAAGATGCAGCTCTCTTCTCGAACACATGTCTTGGGCTTGTTCATATTCTTCTTCTAACCTTTCCAGTCTAAGGGTCAACCTTTGACACATTTCCTCCCATCTCATACGTTTTATGTATGCTTCCTCATTTTCCACCTTCATATGCTCAAGCTCTAAAGTCTTTCGAGTAACCACGTCATCAAGTTCTTTAAACATAATCCTCCATATGTTGCAATCTTGGTTCAGCTTTTGAATCCTTTTATTTTGCTTAGATCAACTTGCTTCCAGCTTTTTGATCTTTTCTCATAAGTTCTTGTTTTCTTGCTCTACCTCATCTTTTTTTTTCTTGCAGCTTATCTTAGCCAGTTCTATTTTTATCATAGGGCCAGAAGGCATCACTTGGACCGAATGAATAACATCATCCTTAGGAGGTAAAACTATGTCCTTGGCTCACTTCATACGCCACAACAAATATTTAGGGGAGGTAATATTTGTGAATTTCCCTCCCTCAACTCGAATTGTTTTCTTCCAAGCTTTGATGACACCTTGTTTCTTTGCTAAAGCCCTTTTACTTGTGTAACCAAAATCCATCTGATTAAGCCTATGAGTCATTAGGACAAATTGCTCATAACCTGCTTGCCTTTGGACCATAGTTAGTGCATATCTGATAACTCCCCTCAAACCTAGAAATGGAACCCAATGCCAATCCCCACATTGGAATAAAGTCTAATTGTGATACATCTAAGGAGCTTCCATACCACATCTTGACTTGTCAACTTTTTCAAGAATGCTACCCATTTTATTTTTGTTTTGGGTTCTTGCCAAGTGCTGTCACAAAACTCCTTGATGGGAACATTAGTATTAAAAAATGGTTTATGAAATCTGCTTTCCTTGCACTTGAAGTGGCTTATCATCCAAATGTGTAACAATTGTGCACATCCATTGAACCATCCTTCCCCATTTTTTCTACAATGATTTGAAAACCTGATTGTTTCTGCCAAGATAGTTGGTGCTGCATTTATTTGGTGTTCAATATGATCAATGAAGTCTACCCTTGCAATCTCCGCATAACCTAAAACCTTGGGAAATATGACCATTCCATAAATAGCCAAAGCCATCATGCTCATGACCCCCTCCTCTTAAAGATTTTTGGTGATATAATCTAAAAAAAAAAAACTTTAAGGAATGCAAATACTTCCTCCTATTTGTTTTTCAATGACTTCTGCATTATTAATCCCATCATTTCAATAAGCTTCCGATAGTAACCCATCTTATTCTTTTAAAGTATCTTATCACAGTTTGGAGTTTGAAGGTAAAATAACTTTGAGTATTCCTCAATATTTAAGACCATATCTACTTCATTGAATACAAGGCACCTGTATAAAGGTCTTAAAATTGAACTACAGCCCTTATCAAATTATTATCCGCCTTGATCGGAAGAAGTAGTGCTATGTCCCCATATTTTACCCACAAAGCTTCCTACTTAGATGAACTCCATGATCCCCAAATGTTCATCAGATCAGTTAGGTCATTTTGTGCAAGATCATGGTGGACTTTTTCTAACAGAGATAAGACATATCCTACCGACAAACAATCACCTTCTACAAGTTGAGTCACTTCTGATCTAGCCTTCAAATCATCTGAGGACTCATACTTGGTAGATTCAGACTTTGGTAGGCTTGCCTTGCATGTTACTTTAAAGTTCCTTTTTTACCAAAAATAGTTATGTAGCAGGATATTCCATTGATGTCATGATGATGTGAGTGCATGAAAAGGAAAAGAAAATAAAGTAAAATGGTTAGAAAAATATAAAAAAAATAATAAAAACATAAGCATAATAATAAATATATAAATCTTGAAAAAGGAAAGATATGTTCCTTCATGTGTCCTATCTTGGGTTATTTCTATACAAGGGTTGGTATGGCTCTATCCTAAAGTTGGCTTCTTAAGTGTTATTTACATGCTGGGTTAGGATATTTGATGAGTCTAAAAAGGTCCCTAGATTGTTCCTTAACATGACCCATGGAGGATGAGCAAGGCATCCCAATCCTCACCCATTATAGGCTTCAATCAAAAGGTTCAATCTGAGTGGGAGTATTTTCCTAGCCATTGAGAAAGTTATTACCTCATGAAAGCTTTGGTACTCTACACCCTCATAGTGTTTCGCTAACCCATGCGAAGGTTGACACCTCACAAGGGCATAGTTACTTTACCTCCTCCTAAAAGGACGAGCTTGGGTCTAGCGTTGTATGATGTGATTTGTGCAGTGTGTGTGAAGGAATAATTTAAATCCCTTAAATTTTCATGTGTATTAAAGAAAAGAATAAATATTACCAAAGAACAATGTAATAAAAATTAACAAATAAACATAAACAAATTATCATTTTAAAACCAACTACGAGGACCTATAGTATCATAAGGCTAAATATGGTTCGACTCTCTAACATCCCCAGCGGAGTTACCAACCTATTATAATGTGCCAAATATGAATATAGCCACTAGACATAAAAGGTGGGAGTCACCACTAATCTTGTTTAAAGGTGTGATTAGATCACCTATATGAATCTATTCTTTTTAAGGTTATCGTAAACTTGACTAAAACACCCTAAAAGTATAGGTTCTGGTCTATGTTTAGAACTAGATTCAGGAGTTTGGTTACGTGTGAGGAAGGATCGACATCTCCAAAATATTTATCACAAAGACAGCATCTAGTTAGCCTAATTTTGAACTAAAGGTCCTATGGTTTAAAAGGTCTTGATTTATTAATCAAATATTTAAGTATCTAAAGTATTTTCTAAGGAATTCTCTATTATGCTGGGGGAATGCCTAAGAAAAATCTTATCACCTGAAGAGTATATAAGGAAATTCATTTACTTCCTTAACTTGACTTTATTGTTGGATTCATTCTAATATTTTATGAAAAAATAAAAAAAATCTAAATTTTATCTAAACATCTAATTTATTTATTATTAATCGAATTTTAAATATTAGAAATATTTTTCAAAGAATTCTCCATCATGTTGGTGGAATTCCGAGAAATATCTCTTCACCTCAAAGTATTCAAAGGAATCTGTTTGCTCCCTTGAAATGACTTCGTCGGCGAATTTATTTTAATATTTATGCATAGAAGTAAAAAAATTAAATCTTTATTCCAATTTAATTAATTCTTTTTAGTTATGAAAATTAACAAAGACTTTTAATATTGAAAACTATCGACTAAACTCTCCATTGTGCTGGTGAAATTTAGGCAAAATTTTTTTACTTAGAAATTCTTAAAAGTCAACCGTTTGCGATTTCTTCGAATTTCATCATTGAAAAAAAAACTTAATTAATTTCAATTAAAATTTATTTTTAAAGTAAGAGCAAAATTATTATAGAACTTTCTTTTCAGTGAATTATTAATAATATATTATAATTAATAATCTTATCCAAGTAAGATAATCAAATAAAACAAATAAAAAAATTAATATCATATAATCATAAATGATTAATAAAAATCAATTATTCAAAAAAATTTCAATAATAATATCAAAGAGATAACAGTATATATTAAAAAAATAGATAAATATATATAATCAATAGAATATCAGAAAAGTAAAAAAAAATTAAAAGTAAAAAAAAACGAACAAATAGATCGGGACCCATGTAAATCATGTTGGGACTTGGTTTTGGTTCATTTGAATTTTTTTTATTTCACTTGTCATTTGTTCTTTCTTAAAAAAGAAAAAAAAATTTCAACTTTCAACCTTTTATAGCACCAAAACCAGCATCTGAAGATGGGAAATTCATACATCACTAGAAACTTCAAGTTTCAAAGTTTCTCATCGTCAAAGAATGAAAATTCCAAAAAAAATTTAAATTTTTTTTTGATATTTTTAAATAATAATAAAAACAAAGAAAGGTGTAAAATTACTTTAAAAATAGACTCCTAGCTTCCTTCCAAATCCGAGACTCTCAATTTTTTTAACAGTATGTTTCCTCTTGTTTTTTATTTTTATTTTTTGTGTTTAGATCTGAATTTTTAGGTCCTATTTATAAGACTAGCTAGGAGACAAAGAATCAATGATGAAATCAAAATCCTTAATTCCATTTTAAAAATTTTAGATTCAAATCCCACAATTTTTGCTATGTCAACTCTAATTTTACAGATTTTTGGCAATTTGATTTTAATAACCTTAGACCAATCTTCATCCCAATTCAATCTTGATTTGGTCAGCAATTTCAAACTTTCCTTTTTTTTTTTTGTAAATAAAATTAAAAACTACCCGATAGATATAGGCTTTCTCATGACCAAATAATATTCTAGTTTAATCCTTCGCATTTATACTTCAAAATTGGATTATGGACCCTGAGCCTAAAATCGAGTTTCTACACTTAATAATGACCAAGCTAAATTCAAGTTTTTTGAGCCAAACCTGAGTACTTATGAGAAAAAGTGTTTTGTCTACACCCCTAGTGGGGTATGCTTATTTTTTTAGGGGAAGCTTTTTTACTAGACTTGGCATGAAAGGAATTTCTTTTTCATGTCATAATCAATGGTTGTACCCTTTCCATTTTCATGATTAGAGATTAGCTAGACGTTGGGCAAGATTTTATGAAATTTGATATGGGGTTGAATAGAGATATTGTATAGGTTATAGCATTTTTTAATGGTGATTGTTTGCTGCATTATTGGTTTGTTAATAATTGAGAACTGATCTCTCAAGCCATCTCCTTTGATATGGGAAAACCTAGTTGGACAGATTATTTGCTAAATGCTCCTCATACCTTTTTTTTTTTTTTTTGTATTTTATGACTTTGCACTTCTTTGGATATTATCCATCCTTAAAAGGAAAATAAAAGGAAAAATATGTACTATAACTCACTTTCTTTTTTTTTTCTCTTTGTTTATTTGAAACCATGAATTAGACTATGATTTTTAATACAGAAAAGGAAAAAATGATAGAAACATTGATATAACTTTGTGCTTGTTGCTGGAATTTAACATTTTCCTCATTTTTTAGTGAAATTTCAAAATACATTTGATATATCTTGAAAACAATAACACACACACACACACATATATATATCAGTAGTGATACGAGTACATTAAAATTATATAGCTTGTGCCATATCAATGGAATACATGGGTGGTCGTTGTTAGTGGGACCAAACATAAAACCAATATACTCTGCATTACCTTGTGTCTTTAGAGCATATAACTTTTGCATTTCCTTACAAATTAAATCTTACAACCACCATTTTTCATATATTCTGCATTGTTCATGGAACCTGATGATGTGATTATCAATATCTATCGCATTTAGTGCATTTAAACCATTTAAATTATAGTGCAAAAAAATACTAATACTTCTTTGCCCTCTTCTAATTTTGATTGTTTCAATGCATGAAACCTAATGCAGTTCAATTAATGACATAAGTGACTCTGCCTTTTCAATGTTTTTTTTTTTAAAACTTGGTCAAAAACCCAAATGTTATGTCCTTTGTAGTAGTATTTCAGTTTGTCCAAGACTAAGTTTGTGAATTAAACTGCTTTTTTGGTAATCAATCGTTGATGTAACTGATGAATAAGATTGATCTGTTAGCTTTAAGAATTTTAGGTAATTAGTGTTATTGATGCTCTTCTTACAAAAGGTCGACCACGGCCCTATAGCATAGAAAGAGTCAAAGAGGTGCCAGAGTTAGTACTCCGAGGCACTCTCCAATGGTTAGTTAGTATACGGGTTTTGGTAATATAGCAAAAAAGATTGAGGATTGGAAAAGACCTGCCTTACCTTGGGTTTGCTTACCCTTTTATAGATGTTGCTGGGGACATGGTGTTAGGTGATTTGATAGGAGAACAGCTAGCGCGAGCTAATTGTCAGGCTATGGTGTCTTATGGTCGACTCTATCATTCGGTCACCATTCGAGAAGTGTTAGTTCTGATGTTATGTTGCTGCCAAGATGTCATATCAATGTCTGATCATGTCTTAGTGATCGCCTGGTTGCTTGGCAGTCTTTTTGGTTATGGCGACTGCGGGGATGAAGTATTTGGTCGATCGTCCAACTAGTATAACAATTGCTCCCCCGGTAGTCCAAAAGGCAGTTATAAAGCGACTTGGCATTTTGGACTTTTGTTGAGGGGCAAATTAGCGCATGGCTTGGGCGGGAAATGTTTGAAATGAAAAAGGTAATAGGTGGCATTAATGACAGCTGTAACTATAGGGTGGTAATAAATAGGATAACTTTTCAGTAACGTGACAAAGGGAGGAAGAATAAAGGTGGGATGCATGTCCTGCTAGGGGAATGTGGAGGGGCATCATTTTAGGGATACAGTGTGTCAAAAAGAATCATGGATGGACACGTGTAAGAAGAGACAAAGAAACGAACAAGATGCCAATGGTACATAGTACTTGGTAAGGGATAAATAAAATAGTGACACGTGTTGAACTAAGAAGTGCGAAGTGTTAGGGTTTTTAGCTATATAAGAGAGACGTTGTTGAAGGAAAGCATAGTGTGGTTAAAAGAAAGAGAAAGAAAAAGGAAATAGAGAAAAAATGAAGAACAAAGAGCTTGGTAGTGTGGTTATAGGGTGCTTCTGAGGAAAAAGGGTAAGTTTAGTGGTGAGAGTGCTTAGTGAGGGGTTAAAGAAATTTTTTTATGAAAAGCTGTGTTAACGTGTTTGTGTGTTATTTTAGCAGTGAGCGAGCGGGTGGAGTTGAGAGTGATGGGTGCTGCCATTGTTGAGTTTTTGGTAAGTTTTTAATTTATTTTTAATTTTTTGGTTTCTATTTGTGGGGTAGGAATGAGTTGCCTAGAGTGGATGGTAAAAGGGGAAAGGTTGTTCATCAAATCGATTGCGAGGAAAGGTAGGTTAGAGGAAGCAGGGGAGAAAGTGAGGAGGACAGTGGAAAGACTAATTCAGGGAGGTGTGGCCGGTTATGCGATGGTGGAAAAGAGAGAACTGAGGGAAGAGATGGTGGCAGAGCAAATTGGCGATCAGGAGTCAAGGCACGGTGGTGAAGTGTCTGGTAGGGATGGTGCTAAAGAGGTGATCAAAGATGATGTAAGGTCAATTGTCAATTTAAACATAGAGTCAGTTGAGGTGTATAGCCAGTCCATAAATATGCAAATGGTCTGGAGATGGATGCATGATATAGGAGTGGATCTAGGAAGGTACCAGATTACCAAAGCGGAGGCATAGCAGAGGGCCACATTCACTGAAGGAGATAGCATGGCGTTTTACTTTTATATTTTTAAGGTCGGGTTTCACCTTTCTTTGGAGCCATTCTTTTGTGTGTTGCTAAGGATGTACAATTTGTCACCCAACCAGCTAAAGCCAAACAGTTGAGCAATCTTGTTGACGTATTTCCTTATGTGCAAGGAGAAGGGCTGGCTACCGTCAATAGAGGTGGTGAAGGAACTATATTTCCTGAAGCAAAGTGAGCCCTGTTTCTACTTCCTACAAACGAGGGAAAAGGGGAAATTGATAGTAAACCTCTCGTCAAATGCTCACATGAAAAGGGAGCAATATTTCGTGGACCAAAATGGTAGCACATTCTGGTGTTTTTTAATCCAATAGAACCGAAGGTCATCGACGAGCAACTAGAGGGTGAGCCTAGACCTCAAAGAGAATGAGTAAGTGTAATTCTTTAGGAGCGACTACGTGAGCAGTAGGGAGTATTTGACACTCCAGAATGTTCAAAGGGGATGTTTAGAGCGAGACCTTTCAAATGTGCCAGAAAGGCTTGTGCGTGCACCTGGTCAGCGAAAGAGGCACGTCTGCTTAGACATCGTATGGCTGGTAGGTATAAGTAAATTATTAGGGCATTTTGTGCATGCTTTGTCTGCAGTGTTTTGATATGTTGTTTGTATGTTTATAGGTGAAAGTATAGTGAAAGAGGGAGTAGAGGATGTGGAAGAAGGAGAGGGGGTCAAAACGTCTGGTGGCTATCTTGGTGAAGAGGAGATAGAAGGGTCTATGGTTAATCGGTCGGGTAAAGGAGTGGTTAGGGAACATCCATCTACTCAAAAGGCTGAAGAGGGTATTTCTTTAAGTGTTTGTTTTTAAGGTAAAAGATGCAGTATTCTGATGAGAGTTTCCCTATTTAAGCAAAAATGGATATGGTTCAAGCAGCTTTAGCAGAACGGGGGGCTAGGCAAGGTATAGTAGAAAGGGCGACTACGCATCAGCGAAAAAAGAAGAGGAAGGTGGGTATGGAGCAACCAGAAGAAGCCATGCCTGGACCAGTGACCACAAGGTAGAAAGACAGTTCTACTGTCATGTCTGCTATGGTGACTGCGGTTATCCCTACTGAGGTGGAAAGGGTTAGGTTGAGTTGGGGTCTAGTTTCGACGGGTAAGGTAGTTTCACAACCGAGCAGCACATCTGTGAGGCCACGTTTAGTTCATGGCAAGTCAAGTGCTGAGGGTCAAACGTCTCCTGGTATTCTACGAGATGGACGAGTGCCAGATGTTGAAGCGGCGCTCAAGTGGGCTGTGAAAGGTGTAGCACCTAATGATAGGGAGATGCTGAGCAGGAAGAGTCTAGCCTAAAACTTGAATGTTGCATTGGTTGGGCTAGTGGAGGTGGGGTTTTTTTTACTAGTGAGTTTTGTAGTGTAGAAGGATGTAAATGTTGTTGACTTATTATGTTGTGTTTTATGGTGTAGACGCTTCACTGCCAGACGATGTACATGTGCCAAATAACGAGTTGGCAGGAGAAGTTTAACCAGCAGGTATAAAAATTAGTAGAGCTAGACGCCAAGGTGGTGAAGCACAAGGAGGTGAACGTGAAGCTAGAAGCTTCCTAGAAGGAAATTGAGGAGCGAAGGGTGGCCAAAATTGTTTAGTTGCTCCTCAAAAGGGGAGAAAACGGAGGTTGCGACTATTGAGTTGCCAAAAAAGCTTGAGGAACATGATATCGAGCTTCAGTCTGTAAAGCCTAGGGTCTTCAAATTGAAGGCATAACTTGGAGAGATGGAGGCTCATCACCTGACAGTAATGAAAAAGTAAGAGGAGGAGATTTTTGACAAACTTTTTGCTACAGTGGATTCATATAAACGCAACGCTCTTTATAGCGTGCAGTTATTGCGAGGTCCCCTTAATCTGAGAGTGATCGACTTAGGTTGATTGTATACGCTATATGAAGGCTTCAACGTGATATTGCCAAGCCAGTAGGAAATGGAGGAAGGGCGATCAAGGGATGTAGCTTTATATACTCCTGCTACTGAAGAGTCTGAGTTAGGAGAGTCTAGTGAGGATGTTGGTGAGCAAGCTGATTCGTCAACCAAAGATGAATAGTTTTTTTTGTAATGATCCAGATAGACTTTTGTAACTTTTTTGTGAGAAAAAAAAATATCATTTGTTGTTTTAAATGTCCGTGTGAACTTGTTTTGACTTTGGTAGCGAAATCAGCCAACTTAATGTTTCTGGCTCTTGAGTAAGAGTGGGTTGAAATAATGATTGGCAGGTAAGATATTTCTATTGAGAGCCATTATGGCGATCGCTATGTTTGACGACTGTAACAGACCTCGGAGGTCATTCAAGTGACTGGTTGTCGTGAGAAGAATGACTTAGGTTTCAGGTGGGGTACTGTCCCATTCCTTAAAGTTATTTTGGTTGC
>JBBYHK010173831.1:0-34367 GCA_038382065.1 Adansonia grandidieri | reverse complement strand
TGAATGCATATAATCATCATAAAGAAATCATGTTAGTAAGGCAATAAATGAAGTAACATAACATGGATCATTCAATGAAATGATAAAAAAATGGGTGG
The DNA here is from genome assembly GCA_038382065.1 of Adansonia grandidieri. Taxonomy (NCBI): domain Eukaryota; kingdom Viridiplantae; phylum Streptophyta; class Magnoliopsida; order Malvales; family Malvaceae; genus Adansonia; species Adansonia grandidieri. Next base: position 34,269 of record JBBYHK010173831.1, on the reverse strand, counting down.
ACTATTGGAATTTATCTCGCAATTGGCATCGATTATCTGGGAATAACCGAATCGACAATTTTTAAGATGTATCTGTGTTTCTTGATTAAACAAGGTTTGTTTAACATATTCATAGGGGTCCAGGAAAAGAAAAAAATTAATTGTAATTAAAAGACAGGATTAGAGTATCTCTTTGAAAAGATGGGTAGAAGTATCGACAATATGAACCACTATATCGATACATGTTGAAATGTATTGATACATTTCTTTACATAATGCATGTTTTGGTCTTGGCATGGCCTAGCATTGATACATGAGGTCCTGTATCAATACAGAGGCTCATGTAACGATACATTTACAAGTTGTATCAAAACAAATAAGGACATTTCAAATTTTTTGCATGTTGGAGCATTGTGTCGATATATGAAACCATGTATCAATACATTCAAGAAAAATTATTAATTTTCTTATATATTTTATCCCTGAACACCTTGAACTACGTCTTCTGATGCCATATCTTTGCATTTAACTTTGATATGATCCATAGGCTTTCTTAACCTCCTCAAAATACTTTTTCATTAGGTAACGTTGCCACAGATTGCGAAAAATTAGCCTGGACAAAATAAGGTGTCTACAATCAGCTAACATAATGGGCAAGGTCTAGCTTGCCATTCATTAGTCCATATTATAGCATGAAATACCCTTATGCCAATCTTAATGGACCATTCAAATATATTATAAACCTAATGTTTAAAGCCAAAACATGAAATCCACATGATTTTTAGGAAGTTATGTCTGAGATTGAATGATTTTTTTAGCCAAAGTCATGACCAAATTCGTGTCTTAATGTTCTGTTGCAAAGGGATAAAAATAGCATAAATTGGAAAATTTTGCCTGCATAGAGTTTTATATCACTACATAGAATAATTTTGCATAAATGTATCTATACAATGAAGCTTGTATTACTCCATTTCTATATTGATACATTTTTGCCAAAAGTCATAATTTTAGCTACTACATTATTTTGTATTGATACAAATGCTCATATATGGATGCATTAAGCTAGTTTTTGATACGTGGCCTATTGTATGATACAAACAGTGGGTTTTTGAATTTTGATGATGTGAAGGGCTTGTATATATACCTAAAGGCCATGTATTGAAACCTTCATATAAAAATGTGGATTTTTCATATCTTTGACCTTCCCCTCACTTTAGCTAAAGACAATAGGGAACTAATATATACTCCTTTAAATGACTTTGATATTCTCTCAGGTGATGACCTTTGATGCCTTAGATGTTGGCCTAGATAAAATGGGGTGTCTACGATTACCCCTCTTTAGTCGTGCTGAGTGTTAGGAATAAGGCAAAGATAAATAAACACTCTTTCATCCAGGATAGAATGATGCCCTTTGATTGCATGTAAGTAAAAAAGAAATCTAATTAATATTTGTTCTGATGGACATGGTATTATGGCGGCGATTCCAACTAATGCAAATGTTTAAATGAGTTTTTGTAATGTTTAACCTCCCCACTAGGCTTTAGGTTTCCTACGGTTTGACCTCTTAGATAATCACCACCTGATGTGGGCTTAGACTTGATAGACATTCAGCTCTTTATGGACTTACTTAATAAGCATCTAGCTATTTATGGATTAAGAATGGTAGGTGTCTAGCTTTTTATGAACTAAGTCTGGTAGACATCTAACTCTCTGTGGATTAAGAAAGGAAAACATCCAGCTTTTTGTAGACTAAAAATAGTAGGCATCTAACTTTTTGTGGACTGAGATTAGTAAGCATCTAGCATTTTATGGATTAAAATGATTTGAGTTTATACATGTTACCTAAGGTTCCCTAAGGCTTTTAAAAACAAAAATCTATACTTAGAGTTCTTAGCTTGTTTAGGACTTTGAATCAGGAGCTTGTACCTAAAAACATGTTAATTATTTCATGAATGATGTATGAGGATGCAAGTGCATGCTTGAATAATGCATGTGTGATGATTTAAAAGCCTAATTTGGCAATTAGTAGCAACATTTGAATTGCCTTCCATCCTAGAGTTTCCATCATGTTTTTTTTTTTTTTTTACTAATCTTGCTTTTGATGTTTAAAGGGCTATGAATGGTCGAGTTTGTCTTTATTAGGTATGGATGGCCCACGATTTGCAAAGAAAGGTCCTTATGTTTGGGATTTTTCAATTGATTAGGTTTACTAAAAAATTCAGTGGGTTGGTTTTTGGGTGACTGAAGAAATTGCTTCTAACAGTCTAGGTTAGCTGATCTAAATCTTAGGATGCTAATGACAAGTCAAAAATGGATGGGTTAGCTATACCTTTTGGCTAAAGTTTGCTTGGAGAAAACCTTTGAACATGTTTTAAGAATAGGGATGTCTAACAGATAAGAGTGGCTATGGTTCTAGGGTTCATTCTTGGCTTTCAATCCTAAAAAGATTTTCTTAAAATTTTCATCTCCTTCGAAGTAATACTGGGAAATCCTATTATCTAATTTGTCCATTTATCAAGCATTATCAAGTAATGATAAATATGATGCAATGTGAAATGCAGGTGTGACAAAAAAAATTGAAAAAGAAATAAGTAATTGTATTTCATTTTAAAAGGAGAAGAATAAAATTCATGAAACATTCTAAGATATAAAAAGAGAGTTAAGGATTGATTTTTTTAGGCAATTAGTGCCCCTTAAAGCTAATGATGTGAGTCTTTCACTGAAGACTTTTAAAGATCTTTCTCAAGTAATCAACCCTTTTGGTATTAGCTGATCTTTAAGGAAGCCCCTTAGATTGCTCCATGATGTGGTGGTTACACTGTTCTTAGGTAGACATCATTTTTTCTCACTGTGTTTAGGTAGAAATGGGGACTAACCGGCTTGTTTAGGGTAGGCCAAGTAGATCAGGTTATAATTCATTATTTTGATCATAGTATGGTGGATAAATCATAGTAAGACAGGTAGGACAGATGATGTTTGGCTTCATAAATTTGAATACAATAGATTTGGTGACATTGGCATATAAAGCTGCTTCTACCCATTTGGTGGAATAGTCAATGGTGACTAAAATGAAGCGATGCCTAGGGTAATAGGTCCAATCATATCCATGCTTGCATAAAAAAAGGCTTTGGGGTAGTCATGACATGCAGAGACAACGGTAAGATGTAAATTTTGTCTGCATAAATTTGGCACTTGTGGCATTTTCAAGCATAGTTGATGCAATCTCTTTTAAAGGTTAACCAGTTGTAGCTTGATCTAATGACTTATTTTGCCACTTGTAGTCCATTAGCATGCATACTATAGATTCCCTTATGGACTTTTCCCAAGATTTTCTTCGCTTTAGGAACATCCACACACTGGAGTAGTACTTGATCCTAGCCTCTCTTCTATAGGATCCTACCATCTAGAATGAAACTTGTGGTCATTGTTGATTTTAGTAACGTGCTCAGGTAGTGTTGATCCTAGATATATTAAAGAATGTCATGATACCACTATAAACCATTATTTTTCTCTTTGATGCTATGGTAGTGCGTTAGGGTTTTATACATGCTCATTTGATAGGTGTGACCATTGACTCTTGATTCACTTTGAACATGGAAGCCAAAGTACTAAAGCATTAGCCATTTGGTTTTTCTCTAAATCCAAATGTCAAAAATTAATTACATCAAATTACTATCTTATTTTAGAGATTAGCTTCCCATATTGGACTAGCTTAGCATTTCCTACTCTTTCTAAAGCTAGTAGGTTATTAAGGCTAAGTCTTTTAACACTTATAAAATTCTAATACCCTTTTAGATGGTGATTTAATGTCCTAGGACATATGCCTCATATTTGGCTATGTTGTTGGTACAATCGAAGTTCAATCTAACAGTGAAGGGATGATAATTATCATTAAGTGAAATCAAGATTACCTTATTTCCATGCCCTATTACATATGACACCTATCGAAGTACATTTTTTAAGACTGTTTGGAGTCAAAGCCATATTCTTCTTTGGATATACACATCAGGTCCTTATCCATGAACACAAAATCCAATGGATCATAGTTAGCTACTGCTTAACTTGCTAAGAAATCGGTTATCACGCTACCTTTGATGGCCTTTTAGTTCATATATACAATGTCATACTCGAATAGCAAGACTTGCCACTTGATTAACCTTTTTGACAAGGTCGGGGCCTCACATATATATTTAATTAGGTCAAGATTTGCAATTAGCCATGTAGTATGGTATAACATGCATTGTCTTAGCCTTAGAGCTATCCAAGTCAGAGCATAACATAACTTCTCGATGGCTGAGTAATTATTTTCATACTCCATGAACTTTTTGCTTAGATAGTATATAGTCTACCCTTTCTTACCCAACTTATCATGTTAACCCAATACATAGCCCATAGACTTGTGGAAAACTATTAGTATAGGATTAAATATGGACTAAACAGCAGTGGTACAAGTACTGGTGATGTTTGACTAGTGCTTGACTATGTCAAAGGTTTCTTGGCATTCATCGCTTTATTCCTTAAGCTTTGTTTTTGAAAAAGTCAAAAGATTGATCATAGTTGTCAATTAGCTAGGATATGAATCTAGTTTTATAATTTAACCTTCCAAGAATGCTTTTTACCTCTTTTTAAGTATGAGGTGATGGCAAATTCTAAATAGCCTTGAATTTGTTAAGGTTGACCACTATCCCTCACTCACTCATAATGAAGCCCAATAGCTTGCTAAAAGTGACACCGAAGGTGCATTTAGTAGGGTTTAACTTTAGCTGGTATTTAGGAGCCATTTAAAGAGATTATAAAGATTGACAACATGTTTATTCTCATTTGGCAATTTATCAATCATATCATCCACAAAACTCTGTCTTTTGTGCATAAGGTCATGGAATAATGTCATCATTGCTCTTTGGTAAGTTGCCCTAATATTCCTGAGTCCAAAAGGCATAGCTTTGTAGCAGAAAGTACTTTATATGGTTAGAAAAATGGTTTCTCTATGTCCTCAAGTGCCATTTTAATTTGGTTGTAGCCTAACAACCCATCCATAAAGGAAAACAAGGAATTTTTAGCATTATTGTCTACTAAAGTGTCAATATGAGGTAAAGGAAAGTTATTTTTCAGACTTGCTTAGTTTAAATCCTTGTAGTCTGCACACGTCCATATTTACCATTACTATGTTAGCCACACATTCAGGATACTTAGCTACTTTGAGAAATCCTGCATTGAATTATTTTTTCACTTTTTTAATTTTTAGAAGCATCACTGGTTTGATTCTCTTAAGCTTTTATTGCATGGATTTACGTTTGAGTTTTAGGGGAAGTCTATGAACCACTATATCAATGTCCAATCTGAGCATGTCTTGGTAAGACTAGGAGAATACATTCTAGTATTCTTGGAGAAGATTGATAAATTCAGTTCATACGGAAAGGTTTAAGAAATTTCTAATCTAGACTTCTTTTCGATCTTTTTTTGTTCCCAAATTTATCATTTCAGTAGGTTCCTCCTAGGGTAAGATATGTTATTCTTCATATTCAATCAACCTCAATAAATCGAGTGGCATGGATCTTTTTTGGGAATCCTTCTCAGGCTCGACGTTATCAGTGCAGATAAGTTGCTCAAATCAATTTCCAAAATCTCAGCAAGAATATTCAATCATTTTCATCAAGGTACCTAAAAATATGGGAAAAAGAACAATATAGGAAACAAAAATGTATTTAACAAGGATTAAGGGTTTGCAAGAAAAGGAAAAAAATGGGACATAAGAGATGAAATGCATCATGCATAATCATTTTTTATTAATAATACTTAATAAAAAAATGCCTATACAAGATATCTTTAATGATTTTGGGTAGAAAAATGTAAGTTTAGTTATTAGAATTACTTTGAATAAGATCCAAATAGTACGAGAATTTTTTATTTCAGTCCAAGCACTCGGAACAAATACTAAAGGACACAAACTCGTCCTATAGTCTACTACTAACATCTTTAGCTTATCAATGGCAATAATATAGAAATTTTTGAATACCTTGCTTAGTGTGATTACAGCATTATTAGTGTCAAAACTTTTTTCCTGATTTGAGTTAATGCATCTTCTTAGATAAAAACTCTCCTCTAGCAATGGAAATGACATGGACTCCCATCCCAACTCTTGACCCAACAAAGAGGTCATTCTCTTCTCCTAGTTTTTTGAGCTTGTTTTCTTTATTAATGTGCATTAAGCTTAAACCCCAAACCTCTCTTATTAATTTGATTGGTGACTTTTAGAGTTAAATGATTCCTTAAAGATGTTTTGCAAGTCCTTTTTTTAGCCCGGGCACCCTTCTTGACAGTTAACTTAAGACCCATATAAGTGCTTTTCAATAAATAATGCCTAACCATTAGCAAATCCTTCTTGACTACATTTGTCGACTTAGTGAAAGGTGTTTGCTTATTTATCATAGAACTTGATTCTATGTCCATTCATCATTCTTTAGATCATCATAAAATTCTTTAAACATTTGAAAAATATGACCTTGAACCGTATGGAAGTCATAAAATCAATTGCTTCCCTTTTAGACTTTTCAACCCTGTTAATCATTTTTGCTTGTACTAGAATTTGCCAAATTGGGCTCATAGGCTTCTTGACTTCTTCTATGTTCTTTATGAGTTCATAGTCATTTTCGATACTAATAGCATTCATAGCCAGTTTGGTGTGAATTATGAGTGGGTTGGCTTTAATAATGGGTCTCGACCTTGCTCATCCTCGATCACCCTTTTTTTTACCTTTAATGGTAGATTATTGGTTGAATTAGATGGTTTTCCCCTGTATCTTGCTACTTTTTATGGCATCATTGATCATTCTGCATGATATGACTATATTCAAAGTTCCTCATGGCATTTCTTGCTATGTTTTCATAGTAAGGAACTCATACTATGCTAATGAACATAGCCATCATCTCTTTATCAGTCAACAAGGGGTAAATTTGGGTAGCCTTTTTTATCCATCTTTGAGTGTACTGCCTAAAGCTTTCAGTAGGTTTCTTTTCCATGTTCATAAGAGAAAAGTGATTTGGAGCCCTATTATATACAAACTTGCATTGATTAAGGAAAGTACAAGCTAGATTCACCCACGTCTAAATTCTAACTTGGCCTAGCTCTATATACCATCAAGCATCTACCCTAGTTAGGCTATTTTAAAAGTAATAAATTGACAACTTTTCATTTTCTTTGTAACCAACCATCTTTCGACAATATGGATATGGACAATCGGGTTTATTTTCCTATTGTACTTTTCAAAATGTGGTACTTTTCATTTAGGTACAATGACAAGGTTAGAAATTAGACCCAGAGATTTGGCATCTATAATTCTGAATTTGTCATTTACTTTGACAGCTCAAAGACATTTTTCTAGTAGCTAATTTTTGCTTACATCTTTCACAATTTTAGAGAACTTTTTTGTTTTTTTTTTCTTAATTTGCCAATTCATAAAAATCTAGAACAATACGTCTTATTACTGATGTGCTTGCTTCCTGATGCCTAGTAACCAAATAAGGTGTGATCATTAAGTTTATGTAGACAAATGGTTAGGCCAATAGGATTAGTACTATCAGGGGTTGTTTTTCATGTGAGGCCCCTTTAAGATTATTGGTGGCTTCAGTACCCTCATTCAAATTAGCTCAAGTTAGCTAGTTCTTTGCTCCTATCAGTGATACTCGCTGTCTTTTGTCTTTTAGAAAGGCAGGTAAAAGCTTTATCAATTTAGCGATTTAGGCTTGCAATTCATCAGTTTTGTAAAACGTCTATTCCTAAACCTCTCTATGCACATCTCAAGCCTCTTGATATGAGCCTGGTGATCATTCTCTATTGCTTTCCAATAAAGACAGTGTTGTAACGGTGTTAAATGTTTAATTTCATGTTACTTTAGAATGTTGATGGATTAGATGTTTTATGATATGATGAGTATGATGTATTCATGATAAGAATGTAATAATGCCTATTTAAGAATGTTATGTGAATAAAAAAATGATAAAAAAATTAAATTATTCAAATGCAAAAGACAGTTAGATTTTAGCAATAGCTCCAAAAAAGTATATCCCGTTTAAGCAAAACATTAGTTACAACCCATCAAGTCTGAAAGTAATCAAGTCTGGAAATATTGTACATGATTACATTGTTTGATTACAAGTTCTAGAAAATTCAATAGTTTCTGTCTTTGATCTCCTATGGGGATCAAGTCCTACCTTACAGATTTGGCTAATTCGATCATGTCATCTATACTAGTCTGAGCCACCTGAATTTGCTTAATGAGACTTTGGATATGCTCTTTACATTCCAACCGAGACTAATTAGCCAAAATCCAATTTTGGTGTAATTTCTTTGGAGGACCTCAATAACCTCTCAACCTGGTTTTACTGAACCTGAAGAGCATGCTTCAATTCCTGAACCTTTGCCATTAAAGGTTCTATCTTAACCCCTCTTTCTTAGAGAACTTATACTCGAGCTATTAGGCTTCCGCTAGTGTGGACCCTAATAAGTTAATTTACAGTTATCTCCCACCTAAGCTTTCTAAATTTCTAGTTCATTGGTGAGAGAAACGAATTAGACCTTCCATTTAACCAGGGATTTACTGACCCCTCAACACTAATTTTGCTTTTTGAAGTGCCATGTAGTCTTTTTTCAGGTCTTAAAGGTTTTCATTGATAGCATTCTTTATCTTGATGAGGTCTCGTATTCACCCTTCCCAAACTTGACACTTCCCATTAACTTTTTTCCTCTTATAACTGATGGATTTCTTTAGCAAGATGGTCTTCTCCTGTGTGAATTCCCACTTCCAAATCTCTATCATAGAAAAGACATCATCTAGTAGTATGAGGAGTTCCACTAGTGGGCAGTACTATGGTATTATTAACTCACTTAACTACCCAATCATCACAAGCGGGAGTCATTGTCTTTCTCCTTTTTAATATGATACAGTAGGTCTTCCACCATGCATTGAAAACTTTTTGCATCTTGCTCGTGTAGTTATCCCTTTCATAGTCAACATTCGATATACTAAGCCCATGAATGACAGGAATAAATTGTCGATAATCAAACTATTATAGGGCCATAATTGGAATATAGCTAATGCTTCTCCATAATCTATTAAGAGGTACTCATTGATAAGGCTCGCATTTGTACACAACCGAGCTAAGAATCATCCATATAACTATTTAAGTTAACTCTTGAAAACTTAAGTTTTGAATCTTTGAAATCCTCTGATCCTTGGTAATGTCCAACGACCATTTCCTTTCCAAAAACTTAATGAGAGGGCTGAGACTCAGCGTCTAAGTGTATATAGTCTTACACCCTAGAAGTGGCTGAGTAGCCACATATATAGGAATAATGCACATCTGATGAAGCATACTTTGCCCTTTTTCTTTCAAAGTTTAAGGACCCAATAGTTTTCACTATGATAGTAGGAGTAGGATTGATGCTACAACCCAACTTAGAACAGATGTTCATAACAGCAACCTTTATGTCTCAAAGCCCTTAGAAAGATGATTAAGCCATGAATTGCTAATGCAAAAGCATCCTTAATTTTGTTTTTGTCAAAGTAAGAGCACATGGTCAATTTTAAACTATCCCAAGTGAAGCAAGCACTATTCCCCAAGTTTGAGTACATGCGAATTTACCTAATTTTCTTTGATCCCGAGCATACTGGCCAACTATTTCTTAAATGGTATTAGCTTTTGCTAACTTGGAATAAATTGGTCAAATTAGGCTTTCTTGATATTAAGACTGGCTGCATATTCTTTTAAGGAGGAACCAGATCTTGTCCATTAAAATTGAAACACTTGTATGCAAATTTCCAAAACTGTATGGTAGCTTGCAATAATTTTGAGCATGGCTACATATGCAAAATTCTAAAATTGTATGGCAGATTGCAATAATCTGAAGTCAACTCAAACCTGAGCTAATTGAGTAATATCCCCATAATCTTCTGTAAGGAGTGTTTTATCAATTTCATCCTAATCAATATATCTCTCAGACCCTGAAGATTAAATTACCTAAAAAGCATTACAGCCTGTCTAGGGTCATTGATATGTACCTGAGCCAAAGCTTATCCTCGTTATGCATTTATTCCCTTTTTGACTTAGCCTTGATAGTCTTAAAATTTTTAAAACCTTCAGCCGGTGCTTATGACACGGTAAGATACTTATCTATGGACACTGCCCCTAGAACCAACTAAGTCGATATAATATGATGCATGCAGTAAGGAACAACAACAAAAAGCACTAAGTTAGTAATGTCTTAAGAATGCAACAAAAAATCATAGAAAAAAATGCACAATGATCATTATGATGCCTTAGAGAAAACATATAAAAACCACAAGTATTGCCATTTTGGCTGTCTAGATTAATACGAGCAGTATAATAGTGTTTCGAGTTAAAGTTATCAGGATGGTGTTTTATTAGGATGAAAGTTAACAGCTTGGGATGGTGATGACTCATTCATCACTTTTTGATAGTGAGTCAATATCAAGTTATCTATCAAACTGCATGACAGCTTATCCAAGTGGTTTGTCCATAGTGAGACCGCACGATGTCTCTAAAAACATTACTAATGATTTAGGTAATGATGTTTGCCCATCATCATTTAGTGATTGATGAGTGTTAAGCCATCGATTGGACAACATAATGATTTACCTGAGGTTTTATTCCTTAAAAGATGATACCAAGCTTCAAATGAGGTATTAAGTGAAACATTTAAATATTATCTCTTACGAAGGAAAAAATAAGCATTAGTCATTGGTCAAATAACATTATAGCATGTCCCGAGGATGTTACTAAGATGGACGACTTATTCTACGGTGGAAAAAATAGGTGTCACCAACACCTAACAATGATAAAAAGAAATAAAATGAATAGGTATTTCTTTAAGTGTCTTATTCTTCATGTTAGTCTAGCAGCTCTTTGGTATGGTATGACATGGTTTGACTCTTATGGCTAACTATATAATGTTAGGTTGACTTTAAATACGTTCCCAAATTGCTCCTTTATCCGATAAGGATAGCTGAGGCACCCCGATCCTAAGCTCGTTACAAGCTTGGTAGGATAGGTTCAATTATGGTGAATGTATTTCCTGATGCCCATATGGATAAAAGGAATACCATAAGAGCGTATGTAATTTACACCTTGCAAGATATTGCTAGCCTATAGCACAAAGGACAATAGCTGACTCCTACCTACTAAAGGTGCTAATCTCCCTTCAAGAAAATATGATTGAAAGTTTAATATAAATGCATATGCATGGTGTTTGTTGTAGAAGCAACAAACCTTTCTGTTTTACTCCTTTTACCATTTTAAAAGAACTAATGTATTCATTTTTCGGGCCAAAAAACTAAGCAAATCCGAGAAAAACAAGTATACAAAAGATATTAACAAATAAATGTTATATAGAAAGAGGATAAAGAAAGATGATTACAAATAAATAATCATTAAAAACCAAAAACAAAAACCTAGAACCAGATAAAATGTGATTAATTATAGGCCTAGCTGTTTAAACTTATCCCTAGTGGAGTCGCTAGGCTATCACCAGTGCCATTACCTTGATCAATCGAATGGATGTGCTTGACTTAAAAAGTATCCTTTGATTGGCAATTTGAATTGGAATGTAATGAGGCCTAGTAAAGGAGATCATTGGACGAATCACTTGTCCAGCTAGTCTTGGATTGCCACCATAAAGTGGCCACATTTGGAGTCCCCATCGATCATTTTGGGCTAGGCATGACCGAGAACTTATTAAAATTGATATTTTTAAATTATGAAACTCAAAATACTAATTTTATGGTCCATGTGTACAAGAGTTCATTTGAAAAGGTCTAGGAATTGGTGACGTGTGGGAAAGAGTAATACCCTTATGATGCCCTAAATTGGTACCATCTAGCCATAAATTATCTTGGTTTCAATTTTCTCGACATTTATATAGTCATTATTTGTACGTAATCCCTTTCTTAAGGTACAATTTTAGAAATACTAAATCTGGGTTTTTTATAGTATAATTATATCTCTTTTAGCCTAGAAAAGGGAAAAAACATAGAGGTTTTGATAAAATAGTTTCTAGATTAATTTAGAAAAGGATATTCTATGTCTAGCACTAGAGGAATCTTGACATATAATATTGCCTTGGATTGTATGAAATTTTATTTTTAAAAACTTGGATGCAAAATCATCAAGAAAAGAAATATGTTAGTAAGGTGAAAAGCAAGAAAATAAATAACATGTAAAATAAAACACACAAAAAAAAGAGTGGAAGGATGATTGGGATGTATCTTGTAATTATCTTGGGTTATTAAGGAATAACCAAAATGGCAATTTTGAGACATGTTTAGACTCGTGGTCACAAAAGGCATAAAAACAGAATTCTAGCAAGAATACCCGATATGGATTGAAAGAAAGAAAAATTCAAATTTTTGAGTAAGGTTTTAAAAAGTAGGGCTAGAGTATCCTCTTGAAAAAGTGGGGTTAAAGTATCTCCTCATAAAAGGCAGGGTTAGAATATTCCCATAAAGAAAACTTTGAGTGATTTTTGGGAAATAAAATTTTTTTAATATTTTTTAGTGGAAATATAGATTTTAAATTAAAATCAATAATTTAAATAAGACAAAGTAATTTTAGTAAGCATTTGGACTGTAATTTGAGCCTAGTGGAGCTGTGTGATAATGAATGATTCCATGGGGAATTAATCGAATGCCTTGATGATGTGGTACAGGAAAATTCATTAACAGGAAATAACATCACAGTGTTAGCCTTCTCGAATTTTTTCTAGGCTAGTTTGATGGTTTTCGATGGCAAATGAGATATTTTTGAAAGGTAACTTTATAAGAATTAATATAAAAATATTCAAAAAAAATCATAAAAAATTGCTTACTCGGAGGAATTATTTTTTGAATTCAAGTTTGGCTAGTACTAATAGCACAAGCAAGGGAAATGGTGTAGCAAACTTGGAAAAATCACCCTAGATTGATACAGAATCTTTAAGTTACAAAGATACCATTTTGAAAATAAAATTTCATGTAGTTTTTAGGAAAAATATCTGATGGGCCAAAATGGCCCAAATAGAATATGAATCATTGATTATAAGGGTTCTAAATAGCAAAAGTTCAAAAAATCATAACTTTTATATCTAAAATGATCCAATAGCAAATGGGATACTGCTGGAAAGGTAATTTGATCCCTTTCAATGGAAAAATTCTAGAGATTTTCATAAAAATCATTTAAAGTTCAAAAATAATTTTTTAATTTAGGGTTATAGTTTTGTTGATACCAAAATAGGGGGTTTTCAGTTTTATGGTTTCTTAATTACATGTCAAGGTGTCAGACATATGAATAACCAACAACTAGGGTCTATGGTAATGGAGTAATGGACTACTCCAAATTCTGAAAAGTGGACTGATGAACTACCCACTACTCATGCCATTAAGTCAAAACATAAGGCTCAAAACAAAGCTTTAACCAAACGCTTAAAAATATATTTGGATTTTGTTAGGCTTAAAAATAGAATTTGTTTTGCCTATTAAGGCCATGAACCTAAACATTCAAGCTCAATGTATCCCTAAGATTGAAGAACCAATAGATTGAAAATATTAAATCTATGCGAGTCTTTATTGATTGCAGTTAACATGGACTTAACATGGGTTTTTTGAAAATAGACTATTGCAAGCATCATTGAGACATTTCAACAAACACATGATAAACTAAACATAATAGAGGCATCAAAACAGATTATTGCAAGCATCATTGAGACATTTCAGCAAATACATGATAAACTAAACATAATGGAGGCATCAAACAAGAGTAACAATTCAAAGCAGCACTGAAAATTAACATTTAATCAATCTAAACATGTTAAAATGTAACAAAATGCATGGTCACACTCAAAACATGCTAGTATAAACATTTAAACATAAAATAAGCATGTGAGAATGAATGAAATATAATAAAAAATGCATAAACAGAGGTTGTTTCAATGAAGAAAATGAAACATGAAATGTTTAGTCATCCAAGTAACATCAAAACGCCAAAAGGATCATTAATGTCCTAGAATTACCATAACCAAGGCCACAATAATGCATGGAGTCCTAACAAGGTCATGGTAACATGGATGTCTCACATGTAAATGATAAAAAACAGAGAATAAATGAAGGGGGGATGGAAAATAATACCCATAGGCCTTAAATATTAGCCTTGCCATTAAGCAAAAAGTAACTTTAGCTTTAGCTCATTTTCTTCCATTTTTTACTATTTATTAGCAAGAAGGGAATGAAAAGCAAGAGCTTTTTTGGTTATGGTATCAATGAAGGGGAGTTTGGAAGGTGAAAATAAAGGGAATGAAAGGTTTTATAAGGGTTTTAGGAGGGGTCCAGGGGGAGCTACGGGAATAGTAAGGGAAAATGTTTTGGAGGCTGATGTAAGGGCTATATATATTCTCTTTGGCTAAGCACGTAACATTTCTTCTATAGGATTCAATCTCAACCATTAAAAACATAGCAAAGGTGAGCCATTTTAGACATTTATGGTGTATAACATAATAAGTCATTGTACCAAAGAATGGCCTTTCAATATTTCATTGGATGGTGTATAGCCTTGGCAATAGTAAGAGATCATGCATGAGCTGATATAATAAGCAAGGTCTGGCTTGCCCTTCATTAATCTACATTATAGCATGAAATATCATGCTAAACTTACTAGACCATTAAAAAATGTTATAACCTAATGTTAAAACCCAAGAATGAAATCCACATGATTTTTAGGAAGTTATGTTTGGGGTTAAATGATTTTTGGAGCAAAAGTCATGACCAATTTATGTTTTAATGTTATGGAGCAAAAGGGTGAAAATGGCATGAACTGACGAATGTTACCTTTCTATATTGCTACAAAAAGTTTTATATCGATACATAGAGTAATTTTGCCCAGATGTGTCAAGATGTTGAAACATGTATTGATACATTTTGGCGAAAAATTGCCATTTTAAGCATGACATACATTTATATCAATACAAATACTAATGTATTAATACATTAAGCAAGTGTACCAATACATGGCCTCTTATATCGATAAAAATAGTGGATTTTTAGATTTTGATGACATGGAGGACTAGTATCAATACCCAAGGCCATATATCTAGACATGAATGTAAAAATATGGATTTTTCATACCTTTGACTCTCTGAACACTTCACCTTAGCCAAGAATGGTGGGAAATTAATCTATGCTTCTCCGATGTGTCTTAGATGATGTCTTTTGATGCCTTAAATGTTGGCCCAAACAAAAATGATTTTTACACCATAAAATCATTTTGAAAGAGGAATTTTTTTGAAACACAGCATTGGCAACAAAAATAGGAGATTAGCATATCGATTATGGAAAAGTCACAACATACTCATTTGGATTCAAAAAATCACATCCAATATATTACTAACAAGCTAATGAGATGTATTTTAAAGGAAAAATAACTAAAAATTAAGGAAATATTATTTAATTAGTCAAGATTGGGATGTCATGAGTGTTGATCACTAAATTCAAGCATTTTAAGCAATGTGTGATGAAAATCTTCATAACTCCCATGTATGAACTTGAAAAATCATGTACAGCAGCTCGTTCAAAAGATAACTTAAATCTCTTGGAAAAAAAATTTTAAAATTTCTATAAAATCATTTGTTGAGCGAAAACAATTTTTAAATCCATCCTACTACTGCTAGTGGCTAAAACAGGGAAGAATGCTTTTGATCACATTAGTGCCAGTGCATTTCAAGAACCATGGCTTGAACATTTGAATGTCCAAATATAGAGGTCTATAATAGTAACTTAGTGAATCCATTCCAAGTCCAAAGCGTCATGGCACTCGGCTAATGCACTAACTATGTGATGAATCAACTAAAGATCCAAAAATGGCCAAATGCTCTCTAACTTTGAGCCATAGCACTTTCCTTATGGAAAACCTATATAAGGCATTCATGAGGCATGGAAAGTGTCATTCCTAAAGCTGTAACAACCCCTAAATAGTAGTTATACCCTAGGGCATCGGTATATAGGCTTAAACATTTCAAAATTTCAAATTCTAAGGTATGTATCAATACTATATGCCTAGGAATCGATACATTCTACAAGGTCCTAGTAGTAGCAACACTTGATTTTTGGGACCAAAAGTATAAATATATTGCCATAAAAATATTGTTACACTGCCTTGTGTGTCGATATATAGGCCTAAAGTATTGATACATTGCTTGAATATATCAATACACCAAGGAAATTTTTAGTTAATTCATGGCATTCTGCTCTAAACTCATCCTCAACATTTTTCATGAATTTTTAGGCTCTAAAAATCACCTAATTTAAGACTAAGCCATATAAGATTACTTTCAGGGTAAACCACACAAATAGTCATCCAAATATTCGTATACTTTGGCTTTGATCACTTAACTTTGAAAGTTATCAATGTAGGCACTAAAGTTATAAAAAATCATTTTTTGATCACCCAACCATTAGAAACTAACAGTTAGATAACATGGCAATACCACATCATTTGTTAGATACTATATGGTATTACCACATCACCTGACATGCCATATGGCATTTTATCCATGCAGTATTATGAATTTTGAGAAAAATTAATTTTTTTAAAATTTAAAAATGATAATTTGCACTTTTTACTATTTAATTTTTTGAGAATTTATATTTTAGTTACCCAACTTTGAAAATTTCATAATTTGATCACTAAGGATGATGAAATTGTTTCCCCATTGTAAATAATTTATCATCGATGTAACTTTACAATGATTAAATAATATAATTACAATAACATAAACATTAGAAAATTTTAATTCCATAAAATTAAAATAATGAATGCTTATTTCTTTTTTTTTTTTAATAAATTTTGCATGCTTGTTTAAGTATATACTCATTATATTTAAACATATATAACAAAAAAAATAAATAATTTATTATATTGATTTTTAAAAATTTTTGTGACCAAGTTATTATAAAAACTATATAAACAATAAACCATTGGCAATGCAAACCAAATTTTAAATTTAATAATATACTCATTTTGATTATAAAATAATGATTAAAATATTAAATAAGTCACTGAATGTTTTCTCTTTGGTAGGTCTTAATACTTTTATTGTCCTAAATAAACGTTTACTTCAAACAAGAAACTAATTTTTAAAAAATAAAAAATAATTTAGATGGATATTAAAATTTAAGAGTTTATTTGGATATAAGTTTAAGATTAATGGTTTATTTAAGTATAAAATAAAAATTAAGGACCTATTGGTTAGTAATAAAAATATAACAATTTAACAAAAAATGATAAAATTTAAGGATTTTTTATTACCTAAACTTATATAGATTTACAAAATTGTGAAATAAAGATTATAATTTTATAAATATTAGGTGCTACTAACTTTAAATTTTAGAGCTCTTAGTAAAATTAAGTCTCCTTTTACTTCTAACAACTAGTATTTGTTGTTGTGTGTCACATGAATTCTTGTTATTGCATAGAATTTTAAACTTATAAATGTATATTTTATAAATAAATACAATTAATAAATTGTTCATTAATGAAATTTGTATTAACATATAAAGTCTTTCCATCTTTAAAATGATGTCAAATTAATATAAAATTTACTCTTTCTAATGTTATTAATGTAAAAGTAAAAGTGTGAACACTAAGAAATTTAACGTCAATTTTAACTCTTTTAATTTAAAATAATGCAAATAAATTATTTACAAAAAGTCATCAAAGGAAAATTTATTAAAAGTAAAATAAATTACCGTAGTGATAAAATTATGAAGTTTCAAAGATTGGATAACCAAAACATAAATTATTGAAAAGCAATTTTTCTTTTTTTTTTATTTCCAAAAAATTATTTTCTCAAAATTCATAATGGCACGTGGACAATGTCACATGACATGTCAAAATGATATGGCAATGCTGCTTGGCATTTGACAAATTATGTGCTACATAATAAACCTTATAAAAAATGATTTTTTTATAATGCTAGAGCCTAATTTGATAACTTTGAAAATTTAGTGATCAAAACCAAAATAAGTGAACAGTTGGGTGACTATCTGTGTGGTTTACCCTTAATTTTAAATAAAATAAGGTTTATTTACAAATTTAATTTATTTGTTTGGGTCATCTTTCACTTATTTGCTCTTAGATCAATTTCTTATTTAACTTTTAAGAGGCCCATTTAGCAAAAGATGATAGATTTTGGTGGTAATTTCATGTGATAATTAAGCCCAGGCTTAGTCTTTTCCAGCCTACAAAAAAATGAAAATTTTGAAATATTCATGAATTGGTTATGATGGTGGCTAGTGGGAGGCCTCTATTCTCCTTAAATTAAATTTGGCCAATAAAATGTTAAAAAAATAGCCAAGGATATGGGAAGACCATTGAAAGGCTAAATTTTGCATGAAAAATGAAAAAATAAAGGTAATTTTACCCTTCTAAGAGGGAAATCCCCTATTTACCTTATTTTTAACACATTAACTTTTTGTCTTTTCTTTTGCCCCAAAAATCCTAGCAACACCAAAAAAATTCCAACAAAAATAAAAGCTACATAAGCAAGAAAATCAAAGAAAAGGGTAAAAAATAGGAAAACCTTAGGGAATTAAAGTATCTTGGTATACTATATATTTTTTTTATTTTTAAGGTTGCTCATCTCATTTAGTATGCCTTCTTCATGTTGGCCATAACCCTTTAGGATTCATGCATTTTTCTTAAGGTCCATGTGGCTAATTTTGATGGATGTGTTTGTGGTTCATTTTGATAATGAAAATCCCCTTCCTTGATCCCTTGAAGCTTCAACCAGCTCATTGTTTTAGTGCTTTCATGTTTTGTTCGATCTCCATGCCATGATTCATGTTATCTTTGCTTATTTTGCATTTTATGGCTTGGTCATGTCATTTGCCATGCTTTGATGATGATATTTTTGTTAAAATACCATTTTATGTGAGCAAGTTCATGACTTGGTGCTTGATGCATTTTTATTAATGATATTTAATTAAAAGTGCATGATTGAGTGGGAAATATGATTTTATAAATAAGCCCCAAGATTGGCTATTATTAATCCAAAACGATGGATTAATCATGGCTTAAGTTTTTCACTATCTGATGCCATAAAACTTGGAGTAAATCAAGCTTTTAATTCTTGGATTCATGGTTGAAAAAAAGCCAAATATTCCTATATTGATTCTTAAAAGTTACTTGTGTTAATGCCTTGATGATGCCTTGTTGTCATTGTTATTGAATGTATGGCTTGTTTAGGTGCCGCACTAAACCGAGGGCTTAGGATGGACCTATTAGCCAAATGCATGGACCCTCATAATAGGACATTTGCATGTCCAAAAACCAATTCAAGTCTAGGTAATCAAAAACCATAAATCCTTCTTTTTTTCTTGTTTTAGCTGTTGGCAACCATAGTATATTGACATCAAACATTATTTTCTAGCCTTAGATGATTTTCTAGAGTTTTTTTTTGGATTTTTCCTTCAAATTGCATTGAATTATGTTTCCAACGAGCATTTTTTCACTCGCTTTAGGTCTGGATAAGGGAGTTATGCCTTTTTGATTGTGCACTTCTTAGAACCCTTGAGGCAAGCAATTAGTGCCCACTATAACTCGTTTTTGGCCCTTTCAAGGAGATTTCATGAGTTTTAAAATATTTTCCCTTAAACTACATCAAATTCTCTTTCTTATGATATATCATTTGTGACTTTTTGAGTTGGAATAAATCCAGGATGATTTTTCAAAATTTGCTGCACCAACTCCCTTACACTTGCTACAGTGCTAAATAAAGTCTGACTTTAAAAATTATTTTTCTCTTAGGAAGAAATTTTCTAAGAAATTTTGACTATTTCTAGATGAAACCTTGTTATGTTGCCTTTCTAATGCCATTATTTGCCTAATTTAGAGTCTCGACGAGCCTGAAATAAATTCAGGAAACTCGATAGCACGATGCTCTCCTCTGCTTCTAACATGTAGAAATATTGACTATGACCAGTGTCAACTATTTTGATGCATTCAAATGCCTCTAAATTGAGGTTGGTTAGTGCAAAAATAAGGTTATAAGGCATGCATTGGTCTAAGGCTCAATTCTTTTTTGAAAAATTAATTTGATCTTTTGCCACAATTCTTCAATTTAAACAAAATTTACCATTTTTACTAAAAATACCGAAATTGCATCATTTTTTAACAATTACCAAACTTTTCATCATTTTAGTTTTTTTCAAAATTTCCCTAAAATATATGGTTTTCTCTCCCCCAAGTTTTCCCCAAATTTTGCAACCTACCTTGGTTTTCACACCTTAATCACCCTTCAAGTCCAAGCTTGTCTCCAAATTGTTAGTTGATTATTTCTAGATAACCAACAACAACTAAAAGATACATTCTTGACCGACCCTCTTTTTCTTGCTTGTTAGGCTCTTCCAATGCCTAATCTAAAGTAGCTTTTCAAAATCACATTTGAAAATAATTTTAATCAAAAGCCCTATGTTTTGCTTCCCTCACTGGTCAGGAACATAGTGGAACTCAAATTTATGCGAGAAAAACCTAGGTTTATTATTTCTAAAAATTCATTTAAGCATAAAGGTGATTGTATGAAATAATAAGAAAAATTAAAATCAAAAGAACCAAAAATCGAGATATTTATGGCTAGATGGCATCGATTTAAAGCATTGTAGGGTGTTAATACTTCCTTACTGTAACTAACTCTCAAGCATAATTACCTACCTCTAGTTCACTTACATTTTAAAATTGAACTCTTGAGTTTCATAACTCAATAGGAGCCAGTTTTAATAAGTGTCCGACCATACTTAGCCCAAATGATTGGTGACGATTCTATTTTTGCTACTATTTCGTAGTAGCTATTAAGGATTATTTGGATCAGCGATTAGTTAAATGATCTCCCCTAATTCTGATGCAAGAAATACTTTTTTCTCATCGATCACACTAAAGTATCTTTAAGTGGAGTGTTTTCAGCCGTGATGGTTCCCGGTGAATGATACAGCATCTTTTCTATCTTACTTGCTCATACTTAGAATCATCTTCCTTCTCCATAATCAATGAAACAACCGAGCAAGCCATAATGGAAGCATAAAAAAACATTGACAAAGCAAGCAATGCTTCTTATCCCTGTAGGAGATTTCAACCTAAAACCTTTGTTGTCGAATAAGATTTTGAAAAAATATTAAAAGAAAAAGGTAGATGAATAAATAGACTTAGTGGACATAATGATTCCTAAAAGTCATATAGAAAAAAAAAAACCTATTAATAAGATTGGAAAGAAGACTAATGAGATTTACTAGTGGATAAATGTAATAGAAAAGAGGTTTTAAGGGAATATTTGGGAATAATGACATTTTTATCAAAAAATTTATATTACAAGAACGACTTAATTGACATTAAATAGGGCATTAGATGAATATTCAGACCCTTCAATAATATGTATTAAATTGGAAAAATTCAGAAAAAAATGAATCAAATACATGTTTAGTGTGTCCCATTGAACATGAGCCGAATGAAATTGGTGCTAAGTTAAACCAACAAAGTGCTATTATCGATGGTAATCGATTTCTAGCATGCATGCGGGGTGTAAGTATACATATAAGTGGGTGTTGATTGACGTGTAAAGAAATGGCTACCCTTGCATTGCCCATTTCCCATTTCTTGTTGCCCAACGCAGTGAAGTAAGGTCAGTGGCAAGGTAGTCAGTGCCATACCAGTGGGCGTATTGTTTTTGTTCGGGTACAAGTACAAACTAGTATTAGTGTGTTTCGATATACTATTTTAGGTTTATCAGAGTTTGAATATTTTTAATTTATATATATGAAAAATATTTTCAAATATGAAATAAATGAGATTAAATAAGTTTTATATATTAAATATTCATCAATTATATCTAATATTCTATAAAACAACTTCATCAAATATAAAAAAATCAATATCAGTTAAGTAGTAAAGTTGAAATTTTTTAATAATCATTAAATTCATGAGTAATTATGTCTAAGATTCATCAAATTTATGAGTAATTATGTATAATATTCATTAGATTTAAGTTCAATATTGGTTTAACTTTTTTTTACAAGCTTATATTATGTACTAGCCAGTACAGCTATTTTCAACTGGTACCACCGAAACAGGTCGGTACCTACTGGTACGGTCGATACAGATCGAAACCAAGATCGAAATGGAACCAACTATCTTCGGTACCATTATATGTCAAAACTGGTACGTACCGGCCGGTACGACCAGTACTTACCGGCCGATACGACCAGTACTGATATGGTACCGACAAAACTGGTTAGTGGAATTCACGTGGACTCGAGTGCTACATCACAAGCAACGTAACCACTGAAGCACAATGATTATTTTTCCCAGTACATTAGATGTCGGTTGGTAGGCATTAAATAGTAATACCACGATTTTCTCTTTATCCCAACAGCTTTTCATTGTTCAATGCTATATCATTCCAATTTTTTCTTGCAATAAATATACTATTATATATAACTTTTAGCTTTTATTTTTTTTCTTCTTCTTACAATTAAATACTTTACAATAAAATAATCAAAAGCAAAATCCTTCTTTCTATCTTGCTGAATGAGCTTAGACTCACACTACTAAAACAATGATGGGAGTTTAAAAAAGAGCAATTACAAAGGAAAAAAATGCTTTGTAGTCGTGAGATTTTCAATTTTTTAATAAAGAAAGATGTGAGGAAGATACTAAAGTAGAAGGATAGAGATGCTAGTGAAAGAGGTAAAAACTACTATACTCTTCTTTCATTTTCTTGCTTTTTTTTTGTTTTTTATTTTTTTGATGATGGTGGTTAGGAGGCGAGGTTCATTTCCTTAAACATTTAGAACATGAAAAGAGGAACAAAAGTAAAGAGATAAGAAAATATACCAGCAAAAGTTTGAACAGTTTTTCTTCAAAAAATATAAGATTCTTCCAAACAAAGAGGTTGCCTTTCTAGTTTCTTCTTACTTCTTATAGGCTAGCAAGAAGAAAAGCAAGCAAAAATACCTAATGGTGTTTTGGAGCTATTTTTTGCAAGTGCTATGAAGAACTATGAGATGAGGTTGTTTTAATGTTGATGTTGGCTAGTAAAATTGTTGAAAGTGTGTGAAGTGAGTGTAAAAGTCCTCCTTCAGCTGAGCTAAAGTTGACCTATATAGTTATGTAAATGGTAAAGAAAATACAAAAAGCAAAGGTATTTTAGAGTTTCAGTCCATGTGCCTCAAATATGGAAAAAGTACCATGCTCAACTATCTATTAATTTCATTAGCTCGCTTGGCAAAAATTATGGATCAAGGTCACTTTCTGTAGCTAAGCCATGAGAAGGTACCAAAGTGCCCTCTAACAAATTTAATTAAGTTATAAAAATGTCTTTTGTCATGGCTATTTGTGCTTCCAAAATTTAATTGATCCAATTATAAGTCCAATGCTGAGTTTTGATATGAACTTTGATGATTTTTATGCCAAAAAGTGTCCAACTTCGTGTTTTAATGTCATGGTGCTAAGGGATAAAAATAGCTCACACTAACAAATTTGGAGGCCCTGTATTGATACAACAAGACCTTATATTGATGCATACACGAAAAAAATATGAATTTTACATACCATTGGCTCTTTGAACACCTTACCATGACTAAGAATAATAGGGGATTGATCCTTGCTTCTTCGAATAGCTTTGATGATGTCTTAAATGATGATCTTTGATGCCTTAAAAGTTCGTCTGGACAAAATAGGGGTATCTACTTATATATTAATTAATTTTTTATTTATTTTTCAAGTTTGCTTTCGTTCATGATTAGTTGTTTTTTCTTTGTATATTAATTAATTAATTAATTAATTTAGGACAAGATTATTCAATAAAAATTAGGGCAAAATTTAATTCTATTTAGATAAAATCAATTTAGGATAATATGAGATTAATCAGGTATTTTCTTAGATTTGTGATTTGAGGGTGTAGATCATTTCCTAAACGTAATTGAACTCTCAAACCTTGTTCTAGCAAGTAAATTAGTACCTATTCTTTTTAATACTTTCGTTAAACTTAGGATTACATTAAAAAAGATAGATCTTATAGGTGACTAATCACATCTAGATATGAATGATTAGTGGTAACTTTATAAATTAATTATAGTATACTAAATTTGTATTTGGCATGTTATGATAAGATTAAATTAAGTTGTCATTTTGACATCATCTACAACTGCTTTTCTCATCCAATCAAATGAAAAGTTTGTGCATCTTCTCCAATCCTCTTTTTCATTTTTTTTTTAAATATTTTTCGTAACAAAGGTAAATTTTTTCTGTTTTCATTTTTTTTGAGCCTTTATTTTTTGTTGGGGAATTTGGGCTTGAGCTTGTTGTTGGGTTTATGGAATTTTTGGATTCAATTAGGACTTGGATCGGGTTTGCATTTCAGTTAAAGTTTTAGGGATTCGATTAGGAAAGGCTTGAATTTAAATGTAGGGTTTGATTAGGGGCTAAGGTTTAATAGTTTGAATTTAGTGTTTGACCAAGTTTGATATGGTATTGCAAGATTAAGACTTTAAAACTTGAAAAAAAAAATCTATTTTATTCAAACTTAAAAAAGCAAATAAGGTCTGAAATGATTGAGACTTAAAATAACTCAAAAAATACAATTGATATTAGTCAAAGTGAAATTGGGCTCGTAAGCTATAAATGATTCAACCGTAATAAAGTGATAAAATATTTAGTAAAAAGTGACTTAGAACTCCATGATCCAAATCTCGAAATCATCAATGAACCGGTTCTGTGCTAATCAGGACCAAATTAATAAAAAAAATCATATAACTAATCATAATAAAATGGTCAAAATATTTACTAAAAGTGAAATTGAACAATGATTGTTGGCGCTATATGTTATCAGCGATAGCGTAGTACCTATTGGTATATACTAATTTTGAAAAATATCTGTATGATATTAGTATTATATCATTTTAATTTTTGTATTGATTCATGTCAATTAGAATCACTTTGTATTAATTGATAAAAGATTTTGATTTTTTAATTTTTTTAAAAATTTTTTTATTTATTTGATAATTTTAATAAATTCCTAATACTTTTGCTCCCATGATAATTTCATCAAAAATAAAATAAATTCATTAAATTAAGCTATAAAAATCACATTACTATATTTCTAATATTTTTATATTTATTTTTATTTGATTTAAAAAATTTTAGATATTAAATATTTATAATTCTAAAATTTTATATTTCTACGTACACATATAAATACATGTAACAAAAGTATCTTCGCATGTGTATATAATATATATTTTTTTAGATAACTTAAACATAGACTGTATATATATATATAAAAAAAAAACTTTAAAATATTGATAATTCCGAAATGATAAATGCACCAATAACAATACATATTAATATCAAAATAAAAATCAAAACAATACACCTACCAATATAATATGATTAACTTGAATTGAACTTTAGGACCCAACCCAAATCTTGAAGTCACTATTAATTCCGCAAGGTCGAAATCAATGAAAATTCTCTGAATCTTATAAACAAGCGACTTTATATGGTACATGATATTCGAACTTTAAAATTTCATTTGATTGTAAATCTGGTCGAAAATAAGCTTAGTGAAATGCTTTTGGACCATCAGCTCAGTGACCAATTTTAAGGTAAAATTACTTGTTTTCGTAATGTATATTATAATATAAAATCTTCTACATGTTATTATAATAGAATATTTATGAAAATATTCTATAAATGTTTTAATCAATTGTTTTACATATCTAACTTCCTTGCCTTGCCCCCGAAGAAGTTGTATAAGATAAGATTAATTAAACTAGAAAAATATATGAACCATAAAAATTATTTCTATTTGCGCCATAATTAAGATCATATTCTAGATAAGCATTACTCCATATTGAATTTCAAGGGGGCAAAACGCCTAGATACTCCATAAGGTAACTACTTGTATAGTGTCATGTAGTATGTAACATTTTACAAGCTAGGTTGAGAATAAAGCTTTTTACGCTGATTTTTAATTCATTGATAGACCTAATACACCTTGATGACTAGAGTTTCCAGGCTTGACCACCTTTCATATTGAATTTCTCGAGCCTCCCAAAAAACATTACAATAATAAGGATTAACTTTCCCATGTTACCCCACCTCCCCATGAATCCAGCCCATGTATCTCTACACCAGCTTTCAGCTTTCACTCGTCTTTCGCAGCTATAGCCGGTTGAGAAACCACCATTCCCATAAGCGCTGCAAAGTGAACGTATTATATTAATTACTTACATGGGAAACACGTATAGTCCGATCAAGAAACTCAGATGAGGGATCCGATTTGACTGTACTTATTTCTTCTTTATGTTGACTTAAGGGCTATCAAGTTTATTGAATGATGAGGAATGATAGAACGATATTATTCGAGAAGTTGCAGCTGCAAGACAAGGCCCTAGTGTAGCCCATTTACTATATGCAGATGACAGCTTATTTTTCTGTCGAGCCAGCGTGGGTGATTGTAATGAAGTGATGAATATTTTGCATATGTACTAGCTAGCCTCGGGATAAAGGAATATATGGTCACAAATCCAAGGATGGAGGGCGAAGTTGCTATCTCAGGCTAGTACGGCCGTAATGATCCAACCGGTCGCTGAATAATGCCTTCGTATATTTGAAGCTTTTTCAAATTGCTAAATAATTTTCACCATGATTTAAACATGCTTATAGCAAGGTTTCCGTGGGGAGATGGTGTGACTAAAAGAAGAATATGTTGGAAGAGCTGGGAATTGCTTTTCTGTTCCAAACTTGATAAGGGCTTAGGATTTAACTATTTTTGAGTACTTAATTTAACCTTTTGTCCAAAATAATACATTTTTGTCATATTTTCCTTCTCTTCTGCTATGAAAGCCGGCACCGAGCAGAGGTACAAAATCCTTCTTTTATGTGGACTAGAATATTGTTAGAAGGAAGGTGCTAGGTTGGTGATGAGTATTGAAGTTTGAGGGGACAAATGGCCTAAAAAGCATCGGGCTTCCAATTTTCTTTTCCAAAATCATAACCTACTTTGATGCTAGCTGCAAATCTAAATAACAAAGATAGGAGATGCTAGAAAGCTAACATGGTGCATGAATCATTTTCCAACGAAGTTGTTGAGATCGTCTTGCATACGCCATTGAGCCATAGTACAACTCCAGATAAACTGATCCAGATAAACTCTTTGACTAGACAAATTTTTGTCCAGTCAGCTTATTACGTGGGCAGATGAATGCTTGCAAGGAGGAGCTTGATGCTACAATGAGGCTGGCCATATGATGCTATTCCAAATTGCCAATGTGGTGCTGAAGTTCAAGTATTTCACGTGGCATCTCGTTTAAGGAGTTCTACCTATAATTGCAGCTCTTAAGAAAAAAGGAATTACTTTGGAGGTACATTGTTGTGCTTTGGGTTGTCATTGTGTTCCATTTAACATATATATTTTTTATTATGGTCTTAGAATGTTAGGCTTAGAGTATTCTCTGTCCTTGAATGGTTTCTTTGATGATCTACGGTTGTTTGCTATGGACTTTTTGCTGCGGCCATGCCAAAAGGCTAAAAAGAAGAGGCTTTGGATGTATAAAGTCTGTTAGATGTCACTAAAAATGCCGTAGTTTTCATTGATTTTGTGTTCACAATACATACATAGTGCATAAGCATCGCATTTATAATCAAGAAATCAAAAGAGCTTATAAGGATGTGATAGAATATTGACGAGATTGTTAAAGCTTAGCTTTGGGGGTATGACGAAAGA
Organism: Adansonia grandidieri; assembly: GCA_038382065.1. Taxonomy (NCBI): domain Eukaryota; kingdom Viridiplantae; phylum Streptophyta; class Magnoliopsida; order Malvales; family Malvaceae; genus Adansonia; species Adansonia grandidieri. Next base: position 6,477 of record JBBYHK010173831.1, on the reverse strand, counting down.
TTGATGATCTTAAATGAAGGTCAATGCTGATTCTTGATTGATTTGTCTTACTTTCTTAATTGACTGAGATTGCTTGACAAAATATTATTCTTGTTGACTAGTTTGAACATCCTTAACTTGCCCCCACAAGATGGTGAAGCCATTAGCAACACTAATCTTAGACATTAAGAACAACAATTGTTGTTGAGCTAGATGTTTGGTGAGACCATCTACAAGTTTGATAGTGGTATTAACAATAGTTCGGTACTATGCCTTTGTTGAAGATCTAGTCACTAGCCTTTCTTTAGAGAATTTCCTAGAGAGTGGATTGCCTTCCAAGTAAAAAAATACATATACAAATATATATGTTGAGGTTGATTTTCTATCATCCAGAGAACTTTCGAGTTTGAATCAATAAATGTAGAGCATGTCAATGCTGAATGCTTCTCAAGAAGAATCCATGACAAACTATACCTTTAAGGTATATTAGAATTTTTTCCCCTTTTGAATTATACAAGTGAGTTTGACTTGGAGCATGTATAAACTAGGAGAGTTTATTGATAAAGAAGGTAATATCATGTCTTTTAATAGATAGATACCATAAGGAACTAATGAACTTTTTGTAGGCAATGGCATCTACTAGTTTGTGCCATTCTAAGAGAAGTTTAACATTTGTAGCCATAGGAGTAAGAACTTCTTACACATGTCAAATTATTTTGAAACATCTTGAATATATTTGTGCTGAAAAAGAAACATGCCATTAGAAGTGTGAACTACCTCAACCCCCAAGAAGTAATGCAATAGTCTACGATCTACAAAGGAGAATTTAAGAGTTAATTGGTGAAGAAAATTCTTCATAATGGTAGTGTTGCTCCTTGGGACCAGTAAGTCATCAAACCAAAAAATAAATGATTATAGTCTTTTAAATAGATGAAAAGAGATACATGCACTGTTGAATTCTAAAAGCCACAGCTAAAGAGAAAGAAGATCAACTCCTGTTACCATGATCTACTTGCCTATTTTAGACCATAAATAACCTTGCATTAAACTAAAGGGTTAGGCCATATGGACTTTCTCAAACAATTTGCCTTGAAGAAAGGAATTTTTGACATTCAACTTCTGAATTAGCCAACTACAGGCAAAAAGCAATACATAATATTATTATGATGGCGTAGGCTTTATGAAAGCATTGCATGTTGTTAGTACATGGGGAATCAAAAAACACAAGAAATTGACAAATGTTTCAAGGTGTGTAGCAATACCACTTTCTTTAAGGTTTTATTTGCCCCCACCATTAATTAGGTATGTAAAAGGATTACCTGTATATAAACCTCGAGGATACAATGAAGCCGTATGATTAACAGCATTTTGCATTGACGACATCAATTCACTATGCACTAAGCAGTATGTGACAAAACTATCAAAATTCTATTGTAGTTTTCTATCTATGTCTTCCAAATGAGAGGGTTCTATTTATAGGCAAAGGAATGCCTCTTCATATGGACATAATTTTTCTTAATACATGTCCATTTGGATAGTCACACTACTTAGTAATTAACCAAGAGACATTACTCTTAATTAAAAAATTAAGAGACATTACTTTGAAGACATGACCTTTCATTATTTTGAAAATGTTTCAGCAATGCCCCACCATTTTGAAAATAATCCAAATTTTAATAATTTTGGAAATCTATTGCATAAATGAAGGTGTCTTACGATTGAACCTTCACTTAATGAAAACATGTTAAAGTTAATTGAAATAGCATGGTAGACTATGCTTTGGACCAACTATTTCATTTGGTTAACCGAACACATCTCACACAAAGATTTCAACACCAGTTAATGCATAGTATTTGGGGACACTATTATGGCCATGTGTCTATGTCCTTTTTTAATAAGTGTCGTTAGAGCCAAGCCCTTGAGCTTGTAGAAGTAGCCATACTTCACACTCACATAGGTAGATCCCATCGAGACTGTTCCCATAACTATAACACTCTAACATATTTATGTTATGGGTCTATCAAGAGTATATTTACTTATCCTTCCCTTATCATTATGGGTACCTAGCATTTTACCTGGTATGATATATTATATGATATTATAATGCTAGCAGCCATATACAGATGATGTACTTTGTCTCATTAAACTTAAGACTTGACGTTATACCAAGAGTTGAGTTGAGTTTCTATCATAGGTGACTTAATATTATGGGCTTGTATCCCATCCCCAAATTACCAACATAGCTATGTTAATTTCCATACCACATGGTTAACTTTTATAAATACTTGTATCTTGAAAACTCATAAGACCAACACCCACACCATGAATGAATATCCATTCTTTTACTAAAGAATACTCTTTAATATTATTTCATCTATCATGGATATCCTTTATACAAATACCAATTCTTTGTCTTAATAGTGATCACTTATCCATTTCTCATCATGGTTACACATTTGTTCATTTTATTTATTTCTTAATTTCATTATCACCAAATGTATAAACCATACATCACATGTCCTTTTTCAACCAAGTAATTTCTTATAATGAGCCCTTAAGTCTCTTGGTGAAATAAGACAATATCGTTGCTATTTTTCCATATCTTGTTGTCATAGTCAATGCATGATTTTAAACTTATTGTGTATATATACTCAAATACATGACTTTTTATCAACAAACCATATAAACACAAGGGTGTTTCATATCCCCTTTTAGAATAATAATCAATATTATTAAACTATTACTGGGCTTATCAAGTGACTATTACATAAATACACCATTCATCAAGAACATTATTAGTCATTTTATTGTTAATGACTAAAGCCTTGTCCTCCACCTAAATAGGATAATAGCTTTCTTCTTGCTATTTTAATATTTTCATTTTTGAGTCATGATTTTCCAAATAGCTCAACTTTTGATGAATATTTTCATATATCCCTTAGGCATGGCCACTTAACTATTAATATGGAAAACTTTAACTAATGGATGAAAAAAGCCACCATTCATTAGTTTTATATACCATGCTCATCCATATTTTACAAATCTTATATCATGATTCCACAATGACTCCTTTAGAGATCATTTACCAATGCTATATATGGCGGATATAAATGCATTTTATCATATTCATAAACAAACTATATATTTATAGCTTTGTTCAAACTATATTCACTTTAATCATATTCATATGCACCATAGCATACACTAAATGCCAAATGAGATCAAATAAAATTATATAGTCACATTTGGATCTCTAAATCCTTGTGGCCAAATTAATGACAACTATGTTAGACATTTTCAATAGAAGATTTTTTTTTCATATTAGAATAGTGACTATATTATAAAAGCTTTTACTTTCCCACTATTCTACTTTGACTAGAAAAGTTATCATACAAATAATTTTTAACTTATATCATTTCTAGTCAAAAGCACTTCTATATTGATAATATATTTTGTAAAATAGTCCAACCTTTGATTTTATAAAACCAACATAAATTCATGTGACATATAATAAAATAGGTTAAATACTCATAATTTTGTTTAACTCTTTTAATGTGGACTACCAAAATGTGTAACCAAATATAAAACTCATTCAGGATATGGTTGTTTTAAGCCAACCAAAATGATCTACCTTATATGTCCACCTATTTAATAAACTTTCATTTAGCTTGTTTTATATATAATTGCCAATAAACATATATATATTTTGCATAGTCATAATTATTCATAAAAGATGTATATCATAAGCCACCAACAATAGACAGCAAACATGAATCATAAGACAAATATATTAATTTGTAAGTAAAGTTTAGTAGTAACTTTTTCAAATACCTTCATAGATGTCTCATTATAAGCTATTAAGACTTTAACACAATTTAATAACTATCCAAGAATCAAGGATTTTACATATAGATAATTAATTTAAATAAAAGTTCAAAAAACATACCTGGATGTGGAGCATTATGAAAACTTGAGTCGCCATTGATTGTCTATTTATCACTTCAATTTATTTGCATTACAAATTTAATTAAATATATAAAAGGAAAAATACGTACCTGATGCTCCATAACATGCCTTTTACATGTATCATTTTTACTCTTGCCATGTCATCCCAAACATATGTATGTTAACATGCTTATGTTAGGCAATGATTTATAAAATGCTGGGTCTTGCACCTTTCATTGTATCCTCCTTCACCTTTAAACAAATTTCTCGTAAAATTACACAAATAAAATATGTGGGGAACCTAAAAACATGAGAAATTGACAAAAGCTTCAAGGTGTAGCAATGCCACTTTCTTTAAGGTTTTATTCGCCCCCACCATTAATTAGGTATGCAAAAGGGTTATCAGTGTATAAACCTCGAGGATACAATGAAGCCTATGATTGACGGTGTTTTGCATTGATGACATCGATCCACTATGCACTAAGTAGTATGTGACAAAACTATCAAAATTCTATTGTAGTTTTCTATTTAGTTTTCTATCTATGTTTTCCAAATGAGAGGGTTCTATTTATAGGCAAAAGAATTCCTCTTCATATGGACGTAACTTTTCTTAATACATGTCCATATGGATAGTCACAACACTTGGTAATTAACCAAAAGACACTACTCTTAATTAAATAATTAAGAGACATTACTTTGAAGACATGACCTTTCATTATTTCTAAAATGTACCAACCCATGTATCGATAAAATCAACTTTTAGGATGATGAAAGCCTTATGCTACTAATTTGGCCTTGCATTTGTCAATAGATCCATCGGGACTTGTTTTAATTCTAAATGCCCATTTGTTGCCAATGAAATTTTATTTCAGATAAGTGGATGAAGATCCCAAGTATGAAATTTTATTAAAGGATTGAATTATAATGATATTTTATTGTGTTTGCTTAGATCAGTGATGGCTTGACTGATGCATATCGGCCCAAATAAGGGAGGGAGAGAATGCTTGGAAGCATGAGAAACTTTTGTTAATTTGAATATGCTATTTTGAGATGTGATGGTTATGATATGGGTTCTAGTGATGGTGGGGTGAGGTATGAGGCGTCGGAAAAATGAGAGATAAAAGGTCGATTAATCGTGTTGCCTTTAATTGATTAATCTTTGTCATAATTGTCCTCCAATTGATTACATATTACCAAAACTACCCTCTGAATATTTGTCCAATTTGTTTTTATTTACTAAATTATCCCTTATTGATCACTTAAACATTTATCATTTATCTATTTTTATTCACTATATTACCCCTTAATTGACACTTAATCGAGGGATTCCTTTATATTATTTTATAAAATTTTGAATTTATCTTTAGAATGTGTTATTTGTTCTTTTGTGCTTATGTTAGGAAGAATGGCATCATGCAAGGGATTGCTTTTATGTTATTTCATAAGTTTCTACATTTAACCTTAGAATGTATTATTTGTTTTTTGTGCATGCATTAAGAAATGTACCAATATATTTGCTTATAATTTAACTAAGATGGCTCAAAGGTGATGATGTTGAATACATTGAAGCTAAGGGATACATCTTTTTTACTCATAAATCAACTATTAGGAAAGAGAAAATGTAAATAAGGAGACAAGGGCTTACCTTATGACTTCTGTGGTGATGTTGAGGACATTGAAATTGAAGGGATCTTCCTTTATTTTTTCCCTTTTGGTGATGCAAATTAAGATGATGAAGATGGCTACGTATAAGAGTTGAGAGAATGAAACACAGTCCCAAATGCTCTTCTTAGCTGCTTCATTTTCACTTTGCAATTTCTTGAATCCTTTTTCTGATATTTAGTTAGTAGAAAGGCAATATAAGGTAGGAGATACCTGAAAATATATACTCTTATAATTGTATCATGGAAAGAAATAAATATAATTAAAACATATATAATATATTAAAATATGTAAACCTGCTTTATGGGTGTAGGTGTAAAGAAAAAAAGATTATATGAAAAAAAGGTTAGGAATGAGGCTTTTTGATATGATATTGATAATTTTTTTAATTTCCGGTTATGCACCGTTTTCAATTTAATTTCAATTTTTTTTTTAAATTTTGCATTGAGAACTCGCCGGTTGGAGTGGCGAGAAGCAAGTATGGTGGGAACTCGCAGACCAAGTTGGCGAGTTCCCAATGAGGGATAGCATTAGGAACTCGCCAAATAAATGGCGAGTTCCTACTCAATTATTTTGAAAAAATTATAAAAAAGTGAAATTAAGAAATATTTATTAAATAAAAGTGAAAGCAAGAAAAATAATTTCAAATAAGAAAATGATACTTATTGAAATTACTAATAAAGAGATTGAAATTACTTATCTACCCCTCTTTTGGCTACTGACTGACTCTCCCCCATATATATATATTTAAATTTTTATATTCAATTTTCAAATATTAATATATTTATATCTATACTAAATTTAATATACTCAAACAACATACCCAAAACTCACAATAACTCTAAACTATCAGCATATATCATTACTATCATATCAAAAATTAAAAATCTA
>JBBYHK010173723.1:24026-34370 GCA_038382065.1 Adansonia grandidieri | reverse complement strand
AAAAGAGCAAGAAAATAAAAACTACAAAAGAAAGTTCATTTCTTACAAAAAGAAAAATCCATATATTTCTCATTACATCATATGCCTAATCCACCGATCCGACCAAAAGTTTTTTTCAGGTTTCTTATTGTTTCTGAATTGAGATTGGGAAATTAAAGTTATATCATTAATTCTCAATCTTATGGTATTTTCCTACATATATATATATATATATATATGTACATCCACACACACACACACACATATATATATATATATATGTATATATGGAGGCAGTCTTTCCAGTAATTTAACTATATATTCATCGTAACGTGTCGTTATTTTTCGTCATTAATGATCGAAAACGCATGGACGATCGCCGGTTTTGCTGCCAAAAATCACAAGCGGATTGCTAATAGGCTAAATTGCAAGAATCCCGGTTGAGAAGATTTGGCCTGAATTATTGTTATTATTATTACATGGCGAGGTTGAAACTTTTGCAGATCTTGATGATCTGCATTTTTCTTTCCTCTCGTCCATCATTATTTGCGTTGATCTACACTCTGAACTGCAAAACCCTTTTTCCCCTCTGCAAAAATTATCATTAAAAACAATTATTAAATCGTCAATCTCTTGATTTAAAGAAAAGGTTAAGAATTAAGCGAAAGAAAGATGAACAATCGAAAAAGGGTTTGCTTTTACCTATACATGTATATGTCTTTGCCATGGAGCTTTTTCCGACATAGATAACAAGAACTGAGAAAATCCGAAGTTGGGTAACAAACGTTTTCATCAAATCTTGCTGTTGGGGTTTCCTTAAAAGCGTCGAATCCGATTCTGTCAAGTCCAGAACTGAATCTCCTTTCTTCATCATCTTCACCTCCATCGTAATACACCTTCTTCGATGACATGCCATTTCCATGACGGCTCGACACGTATGCAAATTCCTCCGAGCTTTCAACATCTAAACTATCATAATCCTTGCCGGAATCCACACCAATTCCATTCGTTCGATTCAAATTTGAGCTACAAATCGCGTGGCTGTTGCAAGAATCAGAATAACTAGACTTCTCAAGTGCAGCAACGATCCCTAATCCAACCCCACCAACATCGAATCTCGTCAAACCCCTCGGCGATGGACCCTTGAAATGATCTAGTGGACTTCTGGGGCTTGAACCAACATCCAAAAAGCCGGGTTTTTTGCCGGAAATCAGTAACTCGGACAATTTTCCGATCATTGGACGAGGTTTCGTCCCTAACATAATTAGGAAACTAGGAACAAAATCTTTTGTTTGGAGATGGAGAAATTGAAGGGAAATTGGGAGTTACTTCTGTTGTTACAAAATCTTCTCCATTTCCAAAGCTAAGTTAAGAGCTACAAATTTATGGTGGAGTGGTTGGTTGATGGCCCATGGTTTAGTTTTTGAAATTATGGGTGATGATGAATGATGATTGCCACTTTACTAGTAAAAAAAGAATAGGATAATTATTTGGTATTAAAAGAATAACATAATCAAATTCAATTACTACTACAAATATGTGAATGTATTTTACTAGCAAATATTTTTAAATCATCTATGTTATTATAAAATATTTAATTAATTTTTTGCTATCGAATTAATTAATATTAATTTAATTAATTTTTTTTAATAAAAATTAAATAAAATTATATTTTAATAAGTAAAAAATGAAAGCTGTTTATATATTTTTATTTAAAATAATAATAATTTTTTTTATTTTTGAAACACTATTAAAAACTACCAAATTTTTTTCTTTAAAAAAATTCATATTTTTAATACATTATTTCTTTCAAAATAAATTTAAAAAATTCACTCATTTTTTAAAATCAGCTAATGTATTATTTGCATTAATATATATAAGAGTTCATTTTGTATATATTACTGTAAAGAATTTTGAAATCAATCATTTATTTTATTTATTAATTTTTAGTATATATTAAAATAATATTTTTTTTATTAATTTTATTTATAAAATCTAAAGATTACAATTATAATAAATTAAATAATTTTGTATAATATTATATTAAATATAAATAAAAATGGTGTTATTACTAAATAATTCCCTAAAATGATTTTCTAAAAGGCAACTTGAGAAGTGGGACCAACCTTTGTAATGTATGTATTTTTTTGTCTAATGTTCGTGACGTGATCTCGAGGCTATGGGGCCCGCATTCGGAACTAAAGATTCCTTTGCCACAGTCGCCGTTTAAAGTTTTAATACGTGGCAAAAATCAACGGGGTGATGGCATCTTGCAATTATTGCTGAAAACCACCAAAGTTTTTTTGCCCCTTACTTTGAGAGCCCACTGAATTGTGGGGCCCAGTTTTCCTTTTCGGAAGAGAAAGGCCTGTGGGTCGGGGCCCCATCGTAAAGGTTTTGTTTCTTTGTTAAGTTACTAAATTACCCCTACATTGAGAACGCAGAATATAGAAAAAGTGTGATCCATATACTCTTACATTTTCTCTTTTTTTTTTTTCATTCTTTTTTATATAATTATAATTATATTAGTATATTAAATATTTTAAAATATGATAAAATTTCAATTATCTTTAAATATGAATTTAATTAAAAAATTTTATCGATACATATATATATATTTATATACACTTCTTCCTCCCATTCTAAGCGTTCATCTTACTTTTAGGATTTCCATAAAATAAAATTAATTTTTTATTTTTAGACACTTTTATTCTATTACATTTTTTAATATGTAAATTTTATTTACTTTTTACTTTTTGATAATAAAAAGTATGGTATATTAATATTCATAATTTTTTTTATATAAAAGAAGTATTAGTTTACAAATAAAAAAAGATCACAAATATTAAAATATAAATATAAATTTATTATTATTTTTAAAAAATAATTATATAAATTAATTAAATTAATCTCTGAATTCAATGTTTATAATATGAAACATATAAAAATTAATTTTTTTTACACAAGTAAAAAAAATTAAAATGGCACGAAGGGAAACGTCATGTATATATATATATATATATATATGCTTGCTCATAAAGTAATGTCATTAAACATATTAAATAGGGGTAGTAAAGTCATTGAAATAGGATTGCCCAATAGAGGCCTCCAAAACCAGAACCAAAAGCCCAAAGGAAACTATAAATAACAAGACGAAGCCGGGCCCGGATAGGTGAGGAGTTCAAACACGTGTAGTGTTCTTATTGGTTATATGTACTAAGGCCACGTGAAGTGAGTTAACTCGTTTGACGAGTCCACCCAGAATCAATTATTGGCCCTTGTCTCCGAGGATGTTGACACCTATCTTCAATTATTAACTTCTATTTAATTGTCAAAAGGTTTTTCTAATTAGTTAATCTTATTTACGTTATAAACCGGTAATATTAAGTTACGAGGTAAGCATGTTCTTCAATTTACATAGTTTATATTCTTATCTCAAAGATTAGTGTTACAGTAAAACAATAATTTTATATCAATTGGTCAATAATATAGATTATGGTTTATAAAAAAAAAATTATTTTTTTTATTGAGGCATTTTTTTTCAAAAGATAAAATGTGAATACAGTTTGAGCACTGCTTCAAAGCCAATAATATCTCATAACTGATATAGTTTGATAATTCTTGCATCAACAAATATTTTATCAAATTTAATGATTATTATTTTATTAATATGATTAATACGATATATTTAATATATATTTTATTTATATTTAAAATTTTAATATATTTATTAATTTATATTATATTGTATTTTACATGATTGATACAAAAAGAATATAAATATAAATTGTCACATCTAATTTGTGTATTCTCATAAAATAAAATACAATAATGCAATTTATGTTGTGTTTAATCTTGCTTCTAGATTCCTCATTAATAATTTGAAGTTATAACTTTAACAAAACATAATGTACAAGACAAGTTGAAAGGGCACTTGCTATTACGTTATTGAAAATATATAGCTTCTTTTATGTTTTATTTTATTTGGTTCCTTAGAAACTCAGTGCTGCTTTCATTATTGCAAATTGAGGTCAGGACTTAGTCGAAAAATATTTTTTTAGATTTTTTTTTTTGTCTAGATTGGAATCGAATTTGATTTGATTCGAAAGTTTGAATTACTGTTTAAAGATTAATAAAAATTATTTTTATCTTTATAGTAATATTTATATATATTTTATAATTAAATTTTAATAAAAAATATTTTTATTATTAGATAATAATTTGAACCGAACTAACTTAAATTAAAAAAATAATATCCAAAGTTCGATCCGGACGAATATCCAAACCCATGGGAGATCTTAATTTGACATATCCACTACCATTTTCTTCTCTTTTTAAAATGTATGCTAATGGATTAAATTAAGAAACCTCTAAGTGTTCATAGCTTAGCCGTAACCTAAAAAGTTTTTTGCTTATTTTTACTTAGGTTTGGATTTATTAAAAATTCGTACCTATTCAAAAATATATTAAAAATTATTTTTAAATTAATATTTATAATTAAAGTTATATAAACAATAATTTTACGTTGAATTTTGTTGGCTTATATTGTTAAAATCTTATATAAATTTAACCTAATATAAACCATAGACAGATTGTCCATCCCATAAATAGGTCCACTCTTTATTTTAAAATGTAGTAAATTAAAAAGAATTAAAATAATTTCTTTTGCTTTTTAAATTTGGAGTTGAAACAGGAAATTTCATTAAAAAAAATTTGTTTGGCTAAAACAAATTTGACTATCATAAACTGTAAAATAAGAACTCTGAGTATTGTTTTTATTTTTCTAAATAAAAACATTAATTAATATTAATTAATCTTAAATTTAAGCAAAGACTTTTCTTTTGTTTTGTTATTTAAATAGGTTTTATCATTTTTATTGAGACAATAATAGCAAAAAAAAAATGATGAATGTACAATATATATATATATATATATCAAATTATCCTTGTAATATTCTAATTTTATATAAAGGAAATATAATTCTTTTCCAATTCAAGATAAATTTCCTTTTTCATGAATTACATAAAAATCATTAACTAATTATAGGATGATGATTACAAATAATATATTTAATCTAATCTACAAATCCCATTAAAATTAATTAATTAATGACACTTAAACACAATAAAAAAAAGTAGATTGTAAAGTTAATAAAAAGATAAAAAAATAAATTCCTATAATTTTTTTATATAATATAATCTCCATCAAGTTAAAAATTTACACTATAAATGCAGTATTTTAATTCACTATTTCATATTCAGCTTTGTTAAGAAAAAATAACCAAATAATAATAATAATAATAATAATGGGTTTTCTTTTCAAATTTTTTTTTTCTGCCATTATTATTATTATTATTTCTTTTTCTCATATTTTATACTGTTAACGCTTCAAATGTTACTCATGATTCAGAGCTCTCATAATTGATGGGAATTGAAGGATTTTAATCACTGGTGCAATTCATTATCAAGTACTACCCAGGTAACATTATATATATAATGAGTTCATTTTTTATACATTGTTGTTGTAGCTTTTTAGCTCCGTAAACGAGTTAATAAATTTAAAGTATATTTTTTATGTTAATATTTTAATTTTTTTTATTATGCCCTTCAAAAATGTTATCGTACTAAACTTTTTGATGAAAATTTTAAACTCCATTGATTGATATTTTTTTATATATAATATATAGGATTAATTAATAGTAATATATAAATTATAATTTTCAATCATTATTATAATTTTAAATTATTTATTGCTTTATTTATTTTTGTTTGTTTTTTTATATGTGGCCAGACCTAATTAGGAAAGCTAAAGAAGGTGGATTGGATGCAATTGAAACCTTAATATTTTGGAATGTTTATGAACCAGTTCGACCTCAATATGATTTTAGTGGAAATCTTGATTTTATTCGATTTATTAATTGCTCAATCTGAAGGATTATATGTAATACTTTGTATTGGACCTTATGTTTGTGATGAATGGAATTATGGGTAAATTAAATTAAATTAAATTATTTATTTTACCATTTTTGTTTATTTTTATAGTAAATTTTAGTAATAATAATAATTTTTATGAATTATTTTCTATATATTTTTTAGGGCTTTACCTGTATGGTTGCACAATATGCCTGGACTTTCTATTAGAACTAAAAATGATGTGTTTATGGTAATATTGTTTTTTCTTTTAATAATTTCTTATATTTATTTTTAACTAATTATTTCTTTATTTATAATATAATTTTTTTTTGTTTTATTTTTACAGAATGAAATGGAAACTTTTACGAGGCTTATAGTTGATATGGTCATAAAAGAGAAACTTTTTGCATCACAAGGAGGACCTATTATTCTTTCTCAGGTATATAATATAATATAATATAGTATAATATAATATAACATAACATATGTATATATATTGGTCAGTTTATTTTGTTTTTATGATATTTAAATAATATTAAATAAAAAATTTTAATATTTATTTATATATTTATTTTGTTTTTATATAGATTGAAAATGAATATGGACTCTTTATGAAAGAATATGGAAAGGCTGGAGAAGACTATCTTAATTGGTGTGCTCAAATGGCTGATTCTCTTAACATTGGATTTCCATGGCTAATGTGTCAGCAAGTTGGTGCCCCAAAGCCAATGGTACAAATTAGATTTATTCCAAAGTTAAATTATTTAATTTTAAAAATTTTAAATAAAAATATTGAAATAAAAAAAAAACCTTAAAATAGTTTTTATAGTAAATTTATTTATAATTTATTTTATGATTTTTTCTTATAATTTCTTTTTTATTCTAATTATTGTATAAAAATATTTTACAAATATTTAAATGATAAATCATTATCTATTTATTTAATTGAACTTCATCCCATCAATATTATAATTTTTTTGGTATTTGATCTTGACTTTTTCTATATATATATATATATAAATGATTCAGATTGAGGCATGCAATGGATTTTACTGTGATAATTATTATCCTAAAGACAAAGGTAGCCCTAAAGTTTGGACTGAAAATTGGACAGGATAGTGAGTTTTCTTTTATCAAATTTTTTTTATTATTTATTATATATACATTTATATATATATATATATAATGTTTTAATGAAATTTTTAGGTTTAAGAATTGGGGTAATTCAGATCCAGATAGACCAGTCGAAGATCTTGCTTTTGCTGTTGCACGTTTTATTCAAAGAGATGGTATTTTGAATGAATTATTACATGGTTAGTGCCTTTTTTTATTAATTAATTTTATAAAGGGTTTTGATTAATTTATACAAACACTATTAATATTTTATTACAATTTTTTTGCATTTAACGTATTATTTTATTTAATTTTAGAAAATTAATACATTAATCATATTTTTCAGTAGACATTCATTAACATATCCTCTTTACAAATATTACCCAAATTTAAAACGTAGGTTTCTTTTTACTAATTTTTTTAATTATTTTGTTATATTTTTAGTACCAAGGTGGTACCAATTGTGGTAGAACTTCTGGTGGCCTATACATCACTCCTTCATATGACTATGATGCACCTCTTGATGAATATGGTAATTTCATATAAATTTCTTTTTGTAATTTTTATTTTTTAAATAAATTATTATAATTATTTATAATTGAATTTACAAGTTTTTTTTTTTTTTTAATTTAGGAAATTTGAAACAACCAAAATGGGGACATTTGAAGCAACTCCATGATGCTTTGCATGCAATGGAGTATACTCTTACTCATGGGGAAGCAAAACATACAGGTTATGGCTATGCTGTTTGGGTAATTAATTAATTAATTAGAATGAAATTATTTTTACATATTTATTATTCTAATTATTATTTTTATTAATTATATAAATAATTTTAGTCTAGTGCTTTCATGACAAACGAGAAATACAGTTGCTTTTTGAGTAATTCCCATCTAAATAGAGATTTCTTTCTCAACTTTAGAGGCATTGATTATTTCATTCCAGCATGGTCTGTTAGTCTTCTTCCTGACTGCAATGAAGTTTATAACACTGCAAAGGTAATCATCATCATCATCATCATCATCGTCATCTAGGTTAATCAGGCTTGAATTTGAGTGTCAGATATTAGTACGTATTCGATATTCAACTCATTCTAAGTATTTGAAGGGTCTTATCTTTGTTGATGCTTTTCTTACGAAAAGTCGAGTGCAGCCCTGCAACACAGAGAGTTAGAAGGGGGTCGGAGTTTGTGCTCCGAGAGCTCTCTCTGATGGTTAAGTTAGTATGTGGGTATTTGAAAGATACAACAATGGAGATTCAGAGTTAGAGAAAAGATACCCTTACCTTTGGGTTTGCTTACCCTTTTATAAGTGTTGTCTGAGAATATTTTGTCAGGTGATTTGATAGTAGGATGGCTAGCGCCTAGCTAACTGTCAAGCTATAGTGCCTTGTGGCAAGCTCTGTCAGTCGACCGCTACTTAGGAGATGTCAATCTTGAAGTTATACTGCTGTCAAGAAGTTACATCATTGTCTGATATTGTTCTAGCGGTCACTAGGTTGCACTGGATGCCTTTTAAGTTATGACAATGAGTTATTTGGGCGATCATCTATATATGGGTATAACAATCTTCATATTTATATCTGAATATAAGTTAGTCGCGAATATTTAAAGAAAAATAGAGTTAAAGTAATATGAATTATTATTTAAGGTAAGAATTAATTAAAAATTTTATATTTTATTAGGTGTATACTCAAACTTCAAATATGGTAAAAAAAACTAGCAATGTTGAAGGTGAACCAAGATTTTTGAATTGAGAATGGAGGCCTGAGTCGATTGAATGCACTGTGGTGCAAGGGAAGGGTGATGTTTCAGCTAACGAAATTATTGATAAAAAAGATTCAACAAATGATGCTAGTGACTATTTGTGGTTAATGACAAGGTAAATTTTCATTTTCATTCTCTCATTTACATTTTTTTTTGGGGTTTGGAATAAAAGAGGACACGGTATGCAATACATTAAAAACGGGTTATAAATGTTATAATTTGGATTTCATATGAAGATATCCAAACTTCATTTTTATTTATAATTTTTTATAGAACGAAAGTGCAACGTGCAATATGGGAAAGGGTTTGCAAATGTTACGATTTGGATCTTAAACAGAAATAGTTGTGTAAATCAATTGGATGAAATTTAAAATTTATTTTCATTTACATTTTTTTTTAAATAATTATATGAATCAATTAGATTAAACTGAAATTTATTTTATTTTTTTCAATATAATTGTTTGCTTTTTTTTTTTAATAATTTTGAGCTCGGAAAAGATCATCCAATGTCGAATGAAACTGTGCTCTTTCGGGTAAAAGATAGTGGTCAAGTTCTTCATGCTTTTATTAATGGAGCACACATTGGGAAAGTATTAATTTTATTTTTTCCCTCATTTTCTTTATATATATATATATTTATATATATTGAATTCACATCATAACAAAACAAATATTTAATATATATATATATATATATTTGTTTCTTTTCAAATGTAGGTTCAGAATGTTCAAAAAATGGCGATCGTGAATATAATTTTCAGAAAAATATCAAATTATCCCCTGGAAAAAATTTGATGACATTGCTTAGTGCCACAGTTGGATTAGCGGTATATATACATATATATATATATATATATATAACTCATCATAATAATTACTATTTTAATTTTTAATATTATATTAATTTATCATTTTTTGATTAATTTATTTATAAATTGTTTTGCAGCAATTTGGCCATCAATATGATTTGAGACCAACTGGGGTTATGTCTCCCGTTGAGTTGGTGTTGACAACAGGAAACAAGACAACAATCAAAGATTTATCCTCAAACAAATGGTCGTATAAGGTTGGGTTGGATGGAATTACAAATAAGTTTTTCCAAACTGATTGTCCTTCAACAATGAAATGGGTTTCGGATTCTCTTCCCGTTAACCAGAATTTCACTTGGTACAAGGACCGATCATAAAAAAATTGATATCCTATATGATTTAAATTATTAGATTTAATCATAACACAACACCCAAATTATTAATTTATTTTTTTGTTTTAATTTCAGACAACCTTCAAAGCTCCATCAGGAAATGGACCAGTTGTGGTGGATTTACTAGGTTTAGGAAAGGGCATTGCTTGGGTAAATGGTCATGGTATTGGTAGATATTGGCCTAGTATCATACCCGGTGAATACTTTTGCAAGAAGACTAAAGATTGTGATTATCGTAATGCCTATAAAGATTCCAAATGTCGAGATAAATGTGATGAACCTAGTCAAAGATGGTAAGAATGTTTACGAAATTTCACTAATTTTATAAATTCAGTTAACGACTGTCTATAAATTATTGTATTTAATCATTACTT